>JAVYIG010017318.1:0-26815 GCA_035222895.1 Strongylocentrotus droebachiensis
TTTATAAATTGGCAATACAAGAATGCAGCAGCGTTGGAAGAACAAAAAAGTAGATTAACTTAAAGGCCCACTGCACTACTTAATCTACACTGCTTAATTGGCGACCATTGGTCCCCCATGATACTCTTTTGATTATGTTAATTGAGAGCTGAGTTGATGAGATAACCACCTGTCCAGTAACCTTGCAGCGTGGTCTAATCCCTTCTGTTCACTAGTGCAGATGAGCTTTAATAGTAGGCCTTTCCAGTTTCTTCTTTCTTCTTCTATTTCTTCTTCTTTTCACACGTTGTTTCTTCTTCTTTGTCGTCTTCCGTTTGTTTTAAGTTTTTCTTCTGACGCTTTTACCCTTTTTTAGCATTTTTTGGCAATTTGTGGGTCAAGAACTAAACATAGAGCGAATAGAATTCATAACTTTAAAAAGCTCCTCTGTGATCTCGAGACCTTACTTTGCCCCTCGACCCCTTTCGGGTAACAGTAAAGCTTCGAGATCATCTAGGGCAATAATTTTGAATGCGCCCCTCAAATCAGTCATTATTTGTTTTTATATACCTCACTTAAGAAATCCAGCCATCTGATTGGTCGAATTGCATTCATAAACTTCAACTGTTCCTGTAAAATTCTCGGTAACCATGCATAAACATTTCAATATTTTTTAATAACCATGGTTACTCCATGGTTACCCCATAGGTTTACATGTTAAAAAATGGTTTGAATATTTTTTGAGCTATGAAAAATTGATTTGTCCCAATGATCCCGTCTTCGACAAAAATGAAAAATATTTTTTATTTTTTATTTTTTAGTCTATTTTTTTTCGGCATATAAAAGTATTAATGACTGCTTTAATATTCGAGAAATAGTTGTTTTCATACGCTCTCGGGAAGGTTACAATTGGGCTATTCCCCTCGGCAAGCCTCGGGGAATAGCACAATTCTAACCTTCCCTTGAGCGTAATAAAACAACTATTTCTCTCAAAGCAGTCATTAATACTATATTGTAAACTAAGTCAGGTTAGAAATATCATGCACCTTTTCAAAATGAATAAAGAAGATTTAAAGACATTCTAACAAACAAAAAATACAAATAGCCTTAAACAGATGTTCTTTTAAATATTATTTTTGGGTGACGTTGCTAACTTAGAATTAGACAAAAAAGTTGAAAAACTAACTCCTTCATTTTTAAGGTTTTAGCACTCTGTTCAAGGCCATGAAAAAAGGGGATGTGATTTAAAGTTGGGCTCATTTTACATGTAATAAATACCTCATATATCCATTAATAATAATTAATATTGCTCTTTCATATCACACCCTGTACTACGACCAAAAATATATCTCTGAAATATGTACAGGACGGATAATGCTCATCACTTCAAGAACATAATTCCACGGCACAAATTACACGGTGGTATCTCGCAAAACGGCAACAATGCGCACTTCCATACGTTTTAACATGGGGAAGCAGTGCTCTCTCTTAAACAAAAAAATATTGAGTTGTCACTAAAACGTAACTCGTCTGAAGAGTGAAAATAGAGTGAAATTTCATTGTCTCAGGCTTATAATCACGTATAGTGTGATTTATTATTATTTTTATTCATTTTTTCCCTTCATATTCTTTGTGTGTTTATTGTTGCATTTGATGTAAACTGTTGTTTTCCACGTGCACATAGTCCTTATATAAGTCCTTATATAAGTGATTACATTAGGCCCATAGAACTATCTGCACTCTGCAGAGAAAGTTTGTGGATTTTCTGACCATCTGTTTTATCTTTTTACAGAATTGTGACGAATTTGAGAAGATTCTTTTCCTCATAATGGTGTCTTCTGCTCATCGTCCTTTCCATTATAGCTTGTAGGGATAACATAGAACAACTTCTGCAGGAATTTCGTCAATGAATCTATGAATGAAAGAAATAGATAGAGAAATAAAAATGACATTAACATTTACGTTGATTCACTCAATTTATAGACGTGTGTTCTTTATTGTAGCAGACATTCACAAACTAATTTATGTAACTATTTTCCTTTTTTTTTATTTTTTGTCTCCTCATTTTGTACTTTCTTAAGTCATGGACATGGATTAAGTATTAGAAACTCTTTATTTGCCACATTGTAAATTTAAGGGGGATACGAAGGTTTATTCAGATGATATTCATGACGTGGTAAACCACCCCTAATTTATTAAAAATAATATATACACACATGTAACAAAAATTGGGGGAGGGGGATATCTGAACATGGATTAACACTATGGCGAAATAGGACTTCGTTTATTAATTTTTGTTCATCTACTTGCATTTAAACCAAAAATGTATATAAAAGGGTACAGAAATGATGATAATTTATGATATCACTAAGGCCATTTGTGCTAAAGGCCGGCTGTACTAGTTTGACCAGGATGGAATAGACCACACAGCGTGATCAGTGACAGGTGGCTATCTCATCAACTCAGCTCTCAATCAACATAAGAAAAAGAGGATCACGGGGGATTAATGGTCACCCATTAGGCATTGTTTTCTATATAGAGGGAGCAAGTAGCAGTGAGGCTTTAAAGGAGAACTTACCCATTCCTTTAACTTGGAGCTTGTACCACACAAAGACAAAAAAGACAAGTACCCCGAATACGATGAAGATAAACGCGTAGAGGAACTCGATCTCTGGTGTGTTGATGATTGGGGCGAAGATGAGATAGAGGGATGCACAGAAAAAGATGATTGGTATCACGATGGGAACCTGTGTGCATTAAAGGAAGAAAAAAATACAAATTGTTACTTTTACAATTTCTTTAAAGATTACACATTTCAATACCCCTTCGTATGTTCGGTATAAACTACGATAGGATTACCTTTTAAAGGGAGTGTTTAATGACGAGACTTTGTGTCTTTCCCGTGGGCCTACCCGGGCCCAATCTGGTATAATACGACTACGGACGATGCGACCGCAGCATTCACGCGCGTGCAACATACGCGAAACCGAAGCGTGAGGAGAACTTCCATCTGTTTCGCGAACGCTTGCGCGCGCTGACGCAGTTAAACATCCATTCGTTTACATGCAGTTGTCCAAAAGAAGACGAGGATGGCGTTAACCAGTATTTGCCATATGATACACTCCCTTTAATTCGTTGTGATGTTCGAACATTTCAACGTGTGACGCGCAAGACTATTGACATATTGATTTATTTTGATAGAAGGTAGTTGCGATTGTGTTAAAGTGAAGTTTCTGCATGAATACTTGAAAGATAAATGAATAATAAAAGTGGACGCACAAAGTATTTCTTGCCTTTCTTCTTAGAAAGTGCATAATTTTCCCTCAGGTTCATCTGGTTGGTGGTGCAACTTAAAAAATATTTCTAGCTTCACAATCAGTAAGAAGATGAATTATTTTCCTTTTCTTTTAATCTTTTTTCTTTGTTTTCACTTGCGGTGAATCTGCGTCGTAGCTGGCGCTATTGCAACGATATGATAAAATGAGATGGTACCTTGAAGTAGGGTAATATTTGTGGCCTACGAAGGTCTGAACAAGCTTGCAGCCGACGGCAAGTAAAAGATTAACAAATTGCCTAACAGGACATTTTTCTTTCTCCTGATTGTGAAGACAGAACTAGTTTTCTAACAACACATTTGTATAGTTTAAACATGTGGCTTACACCCAGTAAATAAGATCGATTGATCGATCTGTAATTGAAAAACAAGTCAGAAAAAATCTTGGAACCAGCGGGAATTGAACCTGCCATCTACTGCTTGCCGGGCAGCGACTCTACCACCAGGCCATCACTGGTCCATGGCACAGTCACGATAAACTAGAAACAAATACCCGAAGCTCTCCTGATTCATTCTGACTTATTAATATTCATTAGTCCGCCATAGGACAATAACTTTTATAAATGTAATGCTTCCTGGGAAAAATTTCAATAGTTTAAACATATTTGTGGCTTACATCCAGTAAATAAGATCGATTGATCGATCTGTATTTGAAAAACAAGTCAGAAAAAAAAACAGCGGGATTTGAACCGGCCATCTACTGCTTGCCGGGCAGCGACTCTACCACCATTATGGCGGACTAATGAATATTAATAAGTCAGAATTAATCAGGAGAGCTTTGTTCTTGCTCAAGAATGATTGAATACATTTTTCTTTAGAAAAAATAAATGTAATCAATCTAGCCCTGAAATAATTAAAACAATTCCCTTACCTTAATGGGTCTTTCCCAGTGAGAATGTGTATATCGCATCACCACCAGGGATAACACAGTGAGACTGTAGAAAAGCCAAACAGCGAAACTAAAGTAGTTGAGAAGTCCGTTGAAGTCCCCAATACAGATCAAAGCCAATGCGATCATCGTCTATCGTTAGAAAATACATATTTATATTATTATACAGACTATTGATGGCTAAGAGTGTTATGATAATAGGGACTTTTAGAATGAGTGGACGAGAACACGACGAACGCCGACTGATCATGCGTGTCAACGTACTTAACTGTACATGTTGACTACAATTAGAAATCTGTTAGATTGCACTCGACGATATACATGCATGCAGGCAGTAACATTATGAACATCACGGACAAAGAAAGAAGACAAAATATGCAGTTCCTCATTCTACCCTCAACAAAAGAACACCCTCTTCACTGCTATTATGTAAAAATGTGTAGAACAGGTGAATATGCATGTGACACCTGTTCTACACATTTTTACATAATAGCAGGGAAGGGATGTTTCTTTGTTTACCTGAGGAACTGTATATTTTATGCGCACGCGGCATACTAGTACCTTGAGCATGTAAAGGCGCTATATAAATATCAATATGTATGTATGTATGTACTAGATTTAGGAAAATCAAGGTTGACGCATGCTCGATCGCCGACTGAGACGTCGTAACGCATGCGCAGTGCCTTAAAATGACGTCACACGTTGCAGTCAAAGCTGTCAACGTGCAAATCTAAAAGTCCCTATTAGTCAATATGTAGTTCTTGTTTAGCGCATAAAAATGTTTGATCTGACGTCTCTATGACAATAAATTTGATGAGGATTGTGATGACAAAGTTGACTACAATACTAGTGACAATGATGATAATAATGATAATGATGATGATGATGATAACAATATTTGACTAGTATTACTACTGATGATAATCGAAATTAAGAATGGTGATGTTGAGGAGGAGGAGAAGGAGAGGCAGGAATCTTTTAATGATTAACTTACCACGGACATCACAGCAGGTTGCGGTGTAAGTCTCTTTGCATGTACCATGCCCAAAATCTGAGCCATGTGACCTTCTCTTGCTGCTACGAAGGGTAACCTGCAACAAGCAACATTACAAGTTTTTCGATTTATTTACATCACAAATTCACAACTTATAGTACAACTTTGAATTTTGGGTGTTTTATGATTGGTATACAAATTTGTATATGGAATTAGATATTTTATCACTGGAACACAATTCCACTTTCTGTGGACAAGAATAGCTAAATTATTATCATCATTATTATAATTATTTTATTATTATTATTATTAATTTTATTATCAATATCATTAATTATATTTGTATTATAATGATCAATTCTGAAAATACAAAACAAATCGTCTAGCGATGTCTGTATTACTCCTTTTATAAATTTGTATACCAAATATATTTCAAAATATGTAAACTTGAGTGGTTGATATATTGTTTTTAGCCAAAAAACATCTCAAAGTATTTTGCGAAAAAACATATGATGATACTTAGGCCTACTAAACAGTGAGAAAAAGAAGAGGATAAGTGTTTCGTCTCGGTGGGCTCGACAGAATGGTACAATTTTAACTGCCCATGCGCAGATGGTATATTCGAAATAGCTTATTGCAATAAAGGTGAGGTCAATAGAAAGCCAGGTGTAAAGGTAAGATGTGCTTTTAAAAGTAGGTCAGTTGGGATAACACGAAAATAGATAATTGTTATCATTATCAAATTCATCTGGCTTACCTCCCGGCTGTAAACAAACTCGCATTCGCTGCTCCAAAAGTCGACATGCAAACACCGACCGGAACTATCCAAGCGAAACCTCCCATTGTGCGGTGTGCAAAAGTCTGCCAAAAAAAAAACAGACAATAAAACATCTCTGAATCAATTTGAAAAGAGAAAACCGCACATGTACAACCGACAGAATAATAATTTTTCGGTTTAAGCACTATCCCAAGGTTACTCTTTTGTGTGTACACGTTTTCAATTTTCTATCGTAATACCACAAAGGTATGCCTGGAATGCAATCATTTATGGGCCCGAAATGGAAATCTGGAAATATGTATTTCTTTCATTTCCCACACAATTGTAAAGGGAATTGCTAATAGGGCAACTCAAGGTTATATTATGAAAAGAATACACAAATGGTGATATTTAGGGCTGGCAGATGTCGGTATACAACAGAGAATTACCAATCAGTCGTTTGATAGTGATACGCCTTTTACATTTCATTTGAAAACACTGAGAGAACAATAGGGACTTAGATTTGCACGTCGACATAGTGGACTGCTACGTGTGACATCCTTTTAAGGTACTGTGAAGTCCTTTAAGGCACTGCCAATGCCTTAAAGGACGTCACACGTAGCAGTCCACTATGTCAACGTGCAAATCTAAAAGTCCCTATTATCTATCATATATTTTCTGGCTTCTAATCAAATATAGTGCAGTTTCATTCTGTGAAAAAGGGAAATGTTTTCACAACACCACCAAAAAAACACAAAATACTGAACCCAAAAAAGTGATTACCGGGAACTAGTAGTTACGAGATTCATTTTTATATCACAGACAACGTTTTGATTCTTTATTTCAAATCTGACTTTCATTACGTTGAGATAACACGAATCGTTTACAAAATTGAGAGCAAAAAAGTTTACTACATTATGAAGATAATAACATGCAGCATATAAAGAATTTACGTGATCCAGTGGAACCAGCTGTCTAGAGCAAAAGTTCAACATCATTTCAAGAAATAAAGAGTCAGTCTCATAATTCAAAATAAGAAAGCTGGCAAAGAACATGATTCCTTAAAATCGAAATAAACTCTTCACAAAAAAGGTAGGCAGTGATATGTCTCTTGTTACTGTAGTATCATACAATACTTAACGTTGGTATCAATGAAAAGTTCGTGTATTCTCCTTTACAACGATGCCCCATTTGTAATGATTATGAACTCATGGTACACCTGACTTTGGGTCCAGGTCAAAAAGTGAAATATCGCAAAAATTCACTGTCATTGTCAACAGGAAATTCTTCATTTCTTTGGATGATGGATTGTGCTTTGAATGACTAACAATTATGACTTGGTCTCCTATTTAGGTGTACTGCGCATTCCACGATTACATACACATCGGGTTCATCTATGATACTATCTAGAGTGGCAAGAAATTGTATAACTGTGTGCGATTGGGTTTTAACGGACGTGTATCATTCACATATGAATATTTACGCACACTGTCCTTGTAGCTTGAACTTGTAGCTACTTGCTCCCTCTATATAGAGAACAATGCCTAATCGGTGACCATTGGTCCCCCATGATCTTCTTTTTTCTTCTGTTAAGCGAGATCTGAGTTGATGAGGTAACAACCTGTCCAGTGACCTTGCGGGGTGGTCTAATCCCTCCTTTAAACTATAGTACAGGTAAGCATTAACGTCATTAATGTCACTATCCGAAAGACGTGACTCAGTTTCGAACCTGCGTCCTCGGCTGAATCAGTTTGTAACTTCCACTGTTAGGTGGATTACAGGCGCACGCCACAACGCCCTGTTAACTTTTGTCGAGGATTTATATAGTGTATACTTACGACTGCGACTGCCTTTGATGCTAGCATCTCCTCTGGAGTGATTACAGTGAAGTATGCGATATTCATGCAGATATAAACCAAGGCAACGAAGGGAATCCCAATCATCAATGATAATGGAAGATTTCTGAAAGGAGACAAAAACAATTTTGGCAGAATTAAAAAATAGTAAGGTGTTGCTTATCATCAGAAAATAATGTATGAGTTTATAATGTAAATGCATTTACATCCATCTGAAACAGCCAATCAATGTGGGACAACAATGAATGTGCAAGTTACATGAAAAAAAAAACAGATGATATATTGATAACGAAAATACACAAATTTCATAGGTGGCGATTTTCAAGATTCCAGATTTAAGTTGTGCTGTCCATATACAGTCAGTTAACAACTTAACAACCGTCTAAATTTGATGACTTTTTTTCCGTTGTTGAATACTTTCGATGTAAGCTTTCATAAGTCACATTCTTCAGAAAAGTAAATCTGGACAAATCCAAGTTTACACACACTTAAAAAGTTACAAAACGAGGTAAGGGTATTGATAATTTAGTTGTTAACTGTAATACAGAAATATGTTTCTTATTGGTGATACCAAAACGAATAATCATGATATTGTATATGCTGAGAGCCAGAAGGGTGTTAAGATAATGCTGAACAATTATAATGAGTCAACACACTTTCAGCCCTGAACAGACGGTACATATAACAATAACAAAATTCTGAGTCACATCATGAATGCGTTCATACGTAAACAGCAAACCGATATCAATAACAATAACAATATCGAAACTCTCTCCAACCAACAAAAGCTAGTAGTTTGAATTTGCATTTGAATTTAAGGATTCATTATTCATTCCACAGAAATTCTTTTTCCATCGGTTGAACAATTAAGAGCAGAACTATATACAAAATTGAGAAGTGTACACAAAATGTGCAGAGACACTTCTTTGTAATGTATAATGCTGCTGTTTAGTGTTAAACTAATGGTAAAAAAGGAATTTCTGTTGTGTGACACATGACTCAATAAATTTGATTTTAAGAGAAAGTAAAAGAAAAAAGAGGGACATTCCATCCTTTTCCACCCTTCTCCTATTTCAACACAACTGTCTTTAGCTTACCTCCCCTAAAAATACACATTGAAAAAAAGATTCCTTTATTGGTGTTCGCCTATATTTTTTTTTCCATAGGTCATTTGTATTCCAATCCTAGTACATCTATTTTTTCCCATCACTGTGATAAGTTCTTAATGTAGTTTACTGCTAGTATATAAAAGAGGGGGGGGGGGTAATCTTTGGACAAAAATGCATCATAAAGAAAATCTCTTTACCTTCGCGGATTTTTTAACTCTTCAGTCAATGAATTGAGAAAGCTCCTGTTTCACAAAGGGAGACAAAAAGAAATGATCAATCATTTATTGATAAAAAGAAAGTGCATAATAAAGCTGATTTGATGCCATTGTTATTAATAAATGGGAAACATGCAGTGTTCGTGTCTCTTGAAACAAAAATACTTACTAATTTGTACCATATACATTCCATATTCATGCGTACTTTCGGTTTCAAATATAAGATATGTTTATATTTGTATGAAGACATTTAAAATCTAGAATAATTACTTAAATTTACCACATTTATTTTGGTTTTACTACTTGAAGCTTTGCTTTATAAAATGAAATGTTCTTGCTTGAAACAAATGTTTAAATAATTGTATTTATTTAATATTACCGAGGAATCGCAAAAAAATACATTACTTCAAAGACACAGTTGCTATTTACAATTTTCAAATTAAGACAATTCTACAATGAAGCAACGACTCTGTAAAGACAGTGCATGTTTGCCTTACATCGTTTGTTTAGACGATTAAAGTGGACTGGATATTCATAATCATGGAACGGTTCGAGCCGTCATTGATTACAGAATGCTGATAGATAAAGGAATTTTTAGCTTTGGCTATTTTCAATATATTATTGGGCTTACTTACCATCCTTCATACGCCCAAAGTCCTTGATAAAACGCCAAAGCGTATGATAACCCATCCGGTGAACTGTGCTTAAATGATGTCTGGGGATTAATGAACTCCGTTTTACCTGTGTATGACAAAGAATTACAAAGGATTAATATTTGTTTAAAGGGCAATCCAATCTTTTTAATGAGTATATTTGCATGAACCAGAAGAGAAAATACAAAACTGGATCAACCCAGACTAAACATACAAACAAAACATTAAATCGACGGCCAAAGATCAATCCGTCAAAAAAAAAGGTTTCAAAATGTTTTGGAGATGTGACTGCTCATTTATTATTGATTCATTTTATCCGTTTATTATGGGAAATTTTAATTTAAAAATAAACATGTAGCCTAATGGCTAAGATTATTCAATTTATTGTTATTGCTGTGTTTTTTTTTCTTCTTTTTCTTTATGTATTCCTGTGTAATTTATGAAATGTACATTATTTTGTATCTACCATGGTGGGAAATAAATAAATAAATGAAAGTGAACAATACATCTTCAGGCATAACACGTAAACAGAAATAAACAGGTTACAGTTAACAACTAAACTATTCATACCTCTTGTAAACGTGATGCTTTTGTGTTGTTCATGACTCACGAATAAAAGGTGGAATGGTTGAATTTGGGCCTTTGTTGAATGCTTTTAGATGTAAGCTTTGATATGTCTCATTCTCAAGAACCATAAATGGGGACAAATCGATTTTTATTAATACTTAAAGAATGACAGAACTTGGTAAGGGTATGCATAATTTAGTTGATAACTGTATGTGATTGCACCTGACTATAAATTCCCATAATTTTGTATTCAATGGCGTCTATAAAATGACAAGTTGCGTGCCGAAAGTATATAATATACACCTATTCTGAAACCATATTCATTCATTCCACTCACACTGTCACTGCTTGGTTAGTTGTACATATTTAAACTCTAACGGTGGCTCATGTTTGGCATTTAAAAGCGTGATGTACCCAATGGAAAAGGCGTTAATATCAAGAGCAAGTGCAACTATCAGTATTAAAAACAAGTATGAACATACCTTTTGTCGATATTAATGAATGCAATACATGCGTTCATATAAATTGCAACTATCAGTCTTAAAATCAAGTATGAACATACCTTTTGTCGATATTAATGAATGCAATAAATGCGTTCATATACATTGCAACAATCAGTATTAAAAACAAGTATGAACATACCTTTTCCGATATTGATGAAGCCAATGACAATGATGATTGCGCACACGAGAAGCTTGGCAATGGTGAACCAGATCTGGATTTGATTGGCCGCTTTCACACTAGTGCCATTGATGAAGGTCAGGATCACTGCAAAGTGCAAAGTAAACACAACATAAGCAATTATTGATGTCATTGTCAGTAATGGATGTTGTACTTCTGAACAGATTCTCTATAATTGTGAGAACACATATATATATATACTTAGATGATAGGTTGAGCAAAATTTAATGTGCATTCATAGCCATGTTAAACGTCTTTAAGAAAAATCATGCTTTTGTCAATAACTTCTTGTCGTGACATTTTCACTATTTCCTCATTTCATTTCCTGTAGCTTTTCTCTCTCTCTCTCTTTCTCTCTTCTATTTCGTATTTACAGGATTGTAATACATGTGCACGAATATGTATATTTATCATGTAAATATATTATTATCATCATTCTCTCTCTCTCTCTCTTCTCTCTCTCTCTCTCTCTCTCCTCTCTCTTCCTCTCCTCTCTCTCTCTCTCTCTCTCTCTCTCTTTCTCTCCGTCTCTCAACACACACACACACACGCACATACACGCAATCAATGTATTTATTTACTATTAATGTGACTGTACAATCGATCATGTTTCTGAGTATTTTGCATCTCTCCTTTCTCTTTCTGGTGAAATATGGCATTATATTCCAATCCGCAATCATAATTTCCGAATCACAGACCTATCTAAGTTCATAGAGTCATTTTTTATATCAATTTGAAAGTATGTACTCACATAGTGCCATGATTGCGAATATCCGGGCCACAAGGTCATTATCAACGCAATCACTATTGGTGATGTACTCCGCGGTGTAGGTACCCATGATGAGGCACACGATAGCAACCGTTGCTGGGCGTATCACAAGGGTGAAGGTCCAGGAGAACAAGAAGGCTGGTAGCGCACCCATGGCCTCCAAGAGGTAGGCGTATTCCCCGCCCGATTTGGGGATCATGGTACCAAGCTCAGCGTAACAGAGGGAACCTATGACGGGTGTGGTGGGTTTGGTGGTGGTAGTGGTAGCGTTGATGATGGGGGATGATGAGGTGGTTGTTGTTGTTGTTGTTGTTGGTGGTGGTGGTGGTGGTGGTGGTGGGGGTGGTGGTGGTGGAGGTTTTAGGGGGTTGTTGTGGAGTATGGTAGTGGTGGTTGGGATGAGGTTGTTGGTGGAGATTAGGGAGTGGTGGTGGTGGTGATAGGGGTTGGGGTGATGGGGTGGTGCAGTGGTGGGAGTGATGATGTTGGTTTGGAAGAACAGAATGAGAAGCGGTTAAAGAAGAATGATAAGAAGAGAAAGGAGCAAACGAAGCAGGCGAAACAGGAATGAAAGGAAAAATGAAGAGAAGGGAAGAGGAAAAAATTTAATCAAGAAGGAGGGGGAAAAAGACAAAGAGAAAACATAAATTGGGTGCATTGAGGCAAAGTTTTAAAAAAGTTTCCTGGCGACTCGCTCGTTCATCGTACATAGGAATATATCAGCTCAAATTTTTGTTCTCCTATATTCTTTATGGATATTGTAAAATATCTTCGAACCGCCTACAATGGCGTACGTCTATCACTCTGGGCTCTATTTGTAGAAGTGTTCAACAAATGAATTTAGTTAAATCTATGTGCATTTACAATGTACAGCAAAATGTGATATCGTGTTCTCAGTGACGTGTTTTATATATTTCAATTTAGATTCCATGTCAGTATAATTGATAGAGATTTAAAAAAAAATTGAATTCAACATGGGACATCAACATTTTGTTTTAATAATACAAACAAAAAAAATGAATTAGGAGTGAATTACAATTTAGAGTTAATTTCACATAGGCCTAACATCACTGTGTTTGTAATAAAAAGAAGTATAATAACAATATTTCATTTCCCATTAATTTGTATAGATAATCACCACACACTTCAAATGTGAGTTTGACCAGACCTCCCCCCCCCCCCCCCCAAAAAAAAGTTTAATTTTGATAATAAAGGAAGAATCAAATAAACTTACCTCCAAGCGATAGAAATCCACAGAGAAGCCAGATGATAAGACTCATTCCCACGCTCTCGGTTTCCCGAAGAATGCCGACAGGCGAAACGAAGATTCCCGAACCGATCATGCCTCCAACGACGAAACAGATCCCTTCGAAAAGCCCGATTTCGCGTTTGAGTTTGACCTCGCCGTTCATATTGTCCGAGGCGTATTCGATGCTGTTTGTTTTCGACTTCGACTTTCCCATTGTTGTAGCGACGTCGATGACTTCCGGAATAAACAAGCAATTGTCTTTTCGTTTGTTCGTTCGTTCTGTTTTGTCGTGTTTGTGTTTTTTCCTTCGTCTTCTTCTACTTCTTCTTCTTGTTTTTCTTATTTCTTAATTTCTATCAATTCAAACAGACACTGTTTTGTCCAGATTGCACGAGCGTCAGATCGGCAATATTCAGTTTTCTTGCTTCGAGTTCGGTTTAATTCTAGTACTTCTGCTTAATAAGTACGGAGCTTGGAATCATTGCGCATCGTGATATCAATTTCTCTGTTTTCACTCCGTTTACAGATCGGTATTATATTTCACTGGTATAATAACGTCATGTATTTGGCATAATGATATTTCGCAGTAAAGGGATATCTCGCACGGACGGACACGAGGTGCTAAGTCGTCTACTTCGTAAATTTCCTCACTTCCCTAATTCCTTCCTTCCTCCTCGTCAATATCACTTCTCCTTGAATATTTTTTTGGGGAAATCCCCTTGTAACTAATGTTGATCCAGAGCCAGCTAATAAACCGTCAGTCAAAGACAAAACTGGTAAGTCCGATATTTTGTGTCCAAGATTGGAAGTAGACCTATTTTCATTCACTCTCAGTTTCGAAAATGGCAGAGAAGCAAATTACTTGATGAGCTTGACGACCTGAAAAGATAAGACAAAGGATAAAGGGGAAATATTTAGAAAAATATATATAGACAATTTTAACAATACAATTAAAATCATCTATATAATTAAGCTCAGAGTTGAGGTATTGGCTTGATGAAGACGAAAATAATAATACGTCTTAGTCTCATTGTTACCAATAACATACTTAATTTTATTTGACATAATATAAAACCATGAAGAGCCCCATAGCGAAAAGCTAAGCAGGTGATCCTAAAATTAGTTATTGCCGGTGATTTGGCATAGTGATCAAATTAATCAAGTGCACAAATCTATTGCACGATTAGTTCCTAAGCTTTTGTTACGGAGCCCTGGGCCCCATTTCACAAAAGTTGTCATCAGTGACAAATGACAGTTGTTGCTATAAGCTAGTGTAATCCTTGCTTCTGATTGGTTATCAGCAGATTCGTCAATGATTTGTGTCATTTGTCATCAAAAAAAGGGCTTTGTGAAACGGGTCACAGGACTTGCTTAATTATTAAGAATTAAAACAGATTGAAAAGGGGAAATTATTATCAACAGACGAATTATTATAAAAAAGAAAGATGCATAAAACAAAACAATTATGGTTTCCGAAACATGATATGCAATGTTTATATGGTTACTTTCCTATCATTAATGACCAAGGTGATAAATTGAACGGGAACACAGCATAGAAGAGGCCATCGAAACCAATAGAAGGATGATAACGTGATTGGACTGATTTCTGTCCTAAAAAGTTATTATGCATTTAAATTACATCAGTCTTTACATTTAGTGGTAAACTATATGATATATTTTTTTAGAAATGGCCAGATGTATATTGACAATATTAGATTGTCTATTCTTTTCTTATATTTCCATGGCGTTTCTAAGAATAGTGCCACATGCACTTCAAAATCTGTGTAGGCCTAAACTCTTTCGCTCTCTCTATCTTTATTCATCATCGTCTCTCTCTCTCTCTCTCTCTCTCTATTTCTCTTTCTCTTTCTCCATCATCTGTGTATCCCTCTCCTTCTCTTAAATCAAATAAATACATGTATTCCAAAATGTTGTTTACATTTCACTTTTTTGTCACGTTTTACGTTTGTATCAGTGAATAGAAATGGTAAATGATTTATCAATAAAATCTAAATCGTAAAATGAGGAAAAAGTGTAGAAAACAAAATAATTTAATCGAGGAAATTAGGCTAAGGTCACTGTTAGGGCCATGCCTAATGAACTCAAATCTTTAGTTCGAGTTCTAGTTCTAGACAAAGAAAATCTAATCTACAAGAGAAAAAGAAGGTTTATATGAGGTGGGGCGTGTGTGGGTTTGTGTGTGCGTGAGGGGGGAGAGAGAGAAGGTGTGTGTGTGTGTGTGTGTGCGAGGGGGAGAGAGAGAGGGTGTATATCAGAGAGAGAGAGAGAGAGAGAGAGAAAGAGAGAGAGAGAGAAAGAGAAAGAGAGAGGGGACAGGGGGAAAAAACTTTTCGTTAACTGCAAATATACACTGTATAGAAAAAGATCCGGGCAGCGTTTTTCGAAACCGTCATAACTACAAGTTCACCGACATCCCATTGAAACGCTTGTTAAACTTAATACACGCGTGTCAATGGGATGTCGGTGAACTTGTACTTATGACGGTTTCGAGAAACGCTGCCCAGCTAGATAAATATATGACGTCGATGGCTCAAACCAAACCCTCGTCTTATTTTTCCCTCCCTCTATCTTGGCAGTGGGCCAGCTTTCTGATCAAATTACGTATGGACGCAAGAGACTTCCTCTAAACCTGAACATTGCATCATTTTCTCTTCACACTTCGGAAAGAAATAGGTTTAACAGATACACTCGGATCTTGAGAAATGCATTTTATAAATAAGCGCGAACTTTGGGGTATTTTGTCCATTATATTTATTTATCTATTTACTCATTCGTTTATATATTTCATTCATGTATTTTCTATTCATGAATTCATTCATTCATATTTATTTTCCATTTCTAAATTTTCTTGTTCTTGTTCTTGAATTTTCCTTTGTTTTCTTCTTTCTATTTTTACAAAATCCATCTTGAAAAGAGTTGATAATATGAAACGCTGCATACAATCCATTATAATATTTAAAGTGTAATATTTTCTTTCTTCACAAAATAATAAAATAATGAGATTTGCGAGAGGCAATACCTTTCAAATTCAACAACAACGACATAGTCGTCGCCATTTATTACACCCCCCCCCCCCCTAACAAAAAAAAAATAGAAGGGGAAAAAAAGCAATTCGAAAAAAGCGTTGTTTCCTCATCAAGCTTGCATGTTTAATATAAGAATGATTTTCTACATGTTATCAAATATCAACGATACTCTTATACTGGGAGGTTTTGTTGTGAGGTCGATACAGAAGATAATTTGTTTTTGTTTATTAAAACGTGCGTTCAATTTTGACACAGTCGTGAACCGTGCGGTTGAAGTAGGTTAATAATAATTGCCGCAAATCTACAAAGAATGTCAACAAATATTATTTACATAAATTATCAACTTCTAGATTGGGAGAAATCAATGATGATATTTAATCGGATTTTTCTCAAAGTTTCACTGACCTGTTCATCTAATTTAGTGATTCTATTAGAGCCAATATAATATCAGAGTGCACTTCTCCTTTAATTGCCCGTCATAATATTTTGGAATTACTTTTTGCATGTTTTTCCACAAGTTATATACCTTCAACAAACTCTTGTGTAAAAAGTATGAATCTTCCACTTGTTCAGCCCTCGCCTTTATACAGAAAACTAAAAGAATGGAATTTCAATTCAAAGTGTTTTATTTCCTCTAGTCAGGATCACCTGTTTCTTCCAACCGTTACGCTCTCTCTCTCTCTCTCTCTCTCTCTTGCTCTCTCTCTCTAATTATCTCTCTCTCTCTCTCTCTTTCTCTCTAATTCTCTCTCTCTCTTGCTCTCTCTCTCTCTTGCTCTCTCTCTCATTCTCTCTCTCTAATTCTCTCTCTCTCTGATTCTCTCTCTTTCTCTCTTTCTCTTGCTCTCTCTCTCTAATTCTCTCTCTCTCTCTCTCTCTCTCTTGATTTTAATGAAGGGAAACCCTCTATTGCTCGGCACATAATGTTTCATTTAGCTTACATGAACGAAAGAGAATAATAGACCAATATAATATATAACACTTGAAATATATTGAAAAACAAAGTAAAACAGTTATCTGCCGAAACGTTAAACAACTGAAAACACGATACCGATTGTGGACAATAAAATATTATTATTATTATCGTTATTTAGTGTTCAAGAGTCAAAAGAGCCGTAAAAATGAGGTCGATTTTACCTGTTTATTTAACCTTTTTTTTCTTCTTTGAAGTTCAGTGGATTTAGAATGTAAATAGATATAAATCTCTCTACAAAATGAGGGTATTAAAGGAACAGGATCGGAATAACATAATAATTTTACAAAATATTTTTTTTTTTCTTCAGCAGGCCTTATGTGTGGGTGATGATGTTTACTACAAAAAAATGAAAACAAGTAGTATATGAAACAATATAAAACTTTTTGCTTATTTTTACATTATCGGGTATATTCCTAAGAATTACAAAAATATATACATACAAATATTGTATATACATATTACCACCTATTCTTTGCCGCGTCAGCAGATCACATGACTCAGCCAAAATCGCATTACCATATACCGGCTTTCTCTTTCTCTCCGACTTTCCCTCCACATCTACTAGAAGCATTTTGATTTCACTGAAGTTATATTGTATCCTTTAACCATTTTTTTTAAATTGACTTACCTTTTTGAATCCCTTGGTTTTTATCCACTAGAAGAAACACAGTGAGGCAGTTTTTGCCTTCAAAACGGCTAAAATCCTTGAAACACCAACCGAGCGGTATTGAACGTACATATACAATGTCCTGTGTTTGTAAACAGAGCGACAACGTGGTGGCGAAGAAGCCGGTTCGTAGTAAAACTGCCAATCGCCTAATATGGGATGCCGACGACGGGCGAATGAACCAGGCGAGATTTTACTGGTTTAAACCGGTTCCATTGACGAATGCGGAAGGTAGGTAGTAGTCTACTTTCGCAATCGCTGTCGTGTGTCTCATCGATAGCAAGCAGGTTTCGCTAAAAAAAAATCGTTGTGTAATTTGATAAAAATGCTCATAGACCCTTTTTTAATGTATAAATTTCTTATTCAACATAGAGAGTTGATATTAGCCTCACAAAATAAACAGAAGATAGATAACATATGGCCTTCTTTCGTTCACCTTTTAAAAACAGGTTTAGTAATAAAAGACTAGCATGCATAGTAAGAATGAACGTTTGCAGACAAGAAGGATAATACAAATGGTCATGGCATGCGCTGCGGCAGCTTTCTGATTTGGCGGGATATGGTATCTCGATTAAGAATGTAGAGCTGATAGATCATTTAATTTTAATGCAGATTCATAATAGTGATGATGGATGTATAGGCCTATTTATTTAAGAATTTTGTCTACAGAATGTGAGAGAGTGCCAAGAAATTTGACATGTCATTGTCGTGTATACTATTTGATAACAAATGTACAGCAGGCGTAAATATAACGCGACAGACCGTGTTATTGATATGGTTGGGCCCCGCCCCACAACAATGTACGCGTGCAGACTCTTACGTTATCGTTTCCCGTTTTTTCTCCAGACTCCAGACATGCATTTAAAAGACCCATGCGAGGGACAAGCGTCTAAAAATAGTTTGCATGCACAAACCATTGTCAGTTAAAGTGCGTAAAATGTCTGCACCGTAAGACTATGTTGGCAGCATACCGCATAGGCTCTGTACTTAAGGTACTCCGGACAAGCAAAGCGATTGGGAAGAGCTAGGCTCTACCCAAGGCTGTATAAATTGTAGTAAAATGTCAAAATAGAGTCTGTGTCCGCAAACTATGTATAACGGAACTTCATCGGTTTTCCATAATAAATAGAGGACAACACGAGAAAGAAAAGGGGAGTTGGAGAGTGGTATCCCCTGTCCCCAGAATTGACGCCCAGTGTGGACGCCCTTCTGACTTGTCAATGCACACTTTGTAAAAATCCTGACCATCATGCACATAATATATATGATGGTCAGGATTTACGAAATGTAGGCCTATATATCAATAAGGATTCACTTTTATTTACTCCTCGGACTGACTTTTTTAGCCAACCTAAAGTCATGACTCGGTTTCGAACCTTGGTCCGTCAGAGCATAAACGTACGTTTATGGTCAGAGTCAGTTTGTATCATACGCAAAGACAAAGAATATGAATGCATGGCTGGCCCCAGGGGGCTTTAGTCCACTAGAACAATGCTAGACCAACTCACACCTCCTTTTGTTTTTTCGAGTTGTCCTCTAATAAAGTTGAATGTATGATTGAAAATGTTCTCAAGGGAAACTATACATTTTATTTCTTTGTATTTTTTTGTTATAAAAGGCTTATGGGAAGGGACCTTGCAAGATACTTCACAGAGTCAAAGAGTTGCACCTTCAAACAAAAAATAACTTCTTAGGCCTATCTTAAATCGGTTTTTGCTCAAATGTTCACTGATCGACCTGTTTCTCACATTATTTTGTCTGCTTCTATGTAACCCGACTTCATATATCAGGGTGAACTTCCCCTGGTTCCTTCCTACATTGTCAATACATATTTCATTTCATGTTCATTAAGATTATCAGGAAGGAAAAACTGTTCATTAAATCTTGAATCTTCAACACTTCCTTCACAGCTAGATCCAGTCCAAATTAGTTGAATCTATCCAAAAGGGAAATCCTTTTTTTGAGAGTAGCTTCCATCTATTTTTTTTTATTCATACGGATCCTCGAAAATATATAACCATTCCTGTGCATTTGTTTGTGTTTTGTTTTGTTTTACCTGACTGTTGAGAAAGCATGAGTAAGCTTGTAATTAAGAAAACAACCATGTCCCCATTTCACCGAAATTGTCATCAGTGATAAACGACAGCTTTTGGTATAAGTTAGTGAAATCCTTGCTTCTGATTGGTTATCAGCAGATTTGTCCCTGATTTTTGTCATTTTTCATTGAAAAAGGCTTTGTGAAACGGGTACTAGGTAGAGAGTATAATGAACATCCCATTTCCATCGATGCATTATTCACTATGAATATGATGGACAAAGAAAGAGGACAAAATATACAGTTCCTCATTCTACCCTCAACAATTGATGTGGTAGACAAAGGAACATCCCTTCACTGCTATTATGTAAAAATGTGTAGAACAGGTGAATATGCATAATAACACCTGTTCTACACAATTTTACATAATAGCAGTGAAGGGATGTTCCTTTGTCTACCTGAGGAACTGTATATTTTGTCCTCTTTCTTTGTCCGTCATGTTCATAGTGATTATTGACTCCTAATACACAGATAACAATCGTATTGACAACGAGGTTGGATCCCGTACACGCTATACCGAGTCATGCGGTTAATTATGTTGCACCGCACGAACGCCAAACATGTTAAAAGTCACGGTATTATAATGATCTCTTTTATGAAAATCATAATCTCATCATTGCGAGTACTGCACAAATTAAAACGGTTTTTAACCTCCAGCTGTGAATTATGTACTACGTCAATAAGCATAGTAGGGGGTCCCCACAAGCACATTAGCAGTACGTGTGCACGATGACAATAGAGACAATCTTTAAACTCCTGATCACCACTAATTTGAAATGAAGGCGGGAAAGTCGATTTGCAAGAGGACGTTGAGTACTTGCAAAGATTGGTAAAGTTGGTATGCGCTTCCTCATTCTTCGCAAGTCAATTTGAAAGAATGTATTAATAGTATCCCGCGTTTATATAACGCTTATGACATCATCGATGTCTCTATTAAAGCGCATTAAAGATACAGTATTACCCTGGTCATCGGACTCAATCTTGCCCGCACACAATGTATGCACATTCTCCACTCCCTGGGGAGAGGAGCATTCCAACCTGGTGTGGAGCATTTTAGCCAGGCGCCATTTTACAGACGCTCACAATGATGAGCAAACTCGTATCCTACCGCGGGTAGCGGGTACCCATTATCAACTTTTCCCACTTGCCTTCAGACACTTTTCAGACACATTGGCCCGCATTCACAAAGGAGGATTGTAGACAAACCTAGGTTTATGTGCGTCATATGATGCGTTTTTACGCGTTTCAGTCCAAGGTTTGTCTCGACAAATTTCGTCCAGACAGTGTCTTTAATCACCTGAATCTCGTAAGAGGAGTGGCATCTTGAAAGTCATTGAAAAGTTAAGCCAAAACCAGTTGTGAAACTGGCTCTAGAAAATAAACAAAGCATAACAAACTGGATCAACCCAGATTTAGAGTAAAGTGTTCGAGCATAGCATGACTCGTGAAAGTAAATGGTAATTGATTCCAAAGCATTTTGATGTGGTCATTAATAAGTTAATTGTATGTAAAATCTCAAGGCTCGGTTTAGTTGGACAATTTCTACGCCGGTTAATGTTTTGTTCATCAAATATGAGAATCACAACATACTTGAATTATTGGTTATTAAAATAATTTTAGCATTGTTGAATAATTTGAAAAAGCTCTCTCTGATAATTACAAGCTATTATGTTATCATATATGAAAATGTTAACTTTATTCATTTACATATTTTCTTCAACATTTCATATTTCTTAACTCATTCCAGTACAGAACTGTCACATGCATTAAACATAAAGTATAAACATACATTCCAAACTTATGGACACTTTGCAGTGTTCTTCACAGTTGCCAATGAAGTTGGTACACATTTTCTTAATACATTTTTTTCATTAAATGATTGTGATCAAACTCTGTAACCCTTTAGATTCGTTAATTAAGATCCGAAAAGTTAAAGAGTTTACCCATACAAAATAAATCATAATGTTACAATCACGAAAAGGTGTAATGTAAATACAAATTATTCTAACTTTATGGGCAACGGTGTCGAACGGTACTGTTTGCTCAAAAATGAAAGAAACGTTTTGTCATGTAAGAATTTGAATAATTGATAGATACCAGAAAGAGAAAGGACCCAATGAAACTCCATAGTGGCACTTCGTTATAAATTTAGTATTCTTCCGAAGAACAAATTTATGCTACTATATACGATGATAACTTGTGAACCAATCTTATACTGTACAATTATTCAACAACTTGTGATTTTTCCGATTTGATAAGATATGCCAATTACCAGTGAAGTAAATGAAAAATAAATGATTTTAAATTCAATTTTACATACACTACACGTTATTAGGAACGAGATATAATCCTACGTCTGAATAATAATATTCTACAATGGTAGCTGAAACTATCTAGTTCACTATTTAAAGAAGAAAAAGTCGCTTAATGTTAGATATCCATCCTGGCTCCTTGTGCATTAGCCTCTGTGGCATGGCTTGTTCAATAGACCGGTTTACCGCTTATGCATACTTTTTTAACAAAGGTTGTTATCGACAACTTGAAAGCTTGCCCGACATAGGAACAAGTACTGCATGCAGACTGGAATCCAAGATTATAGTTCATCCATTAATAACAGTCTAAGGGATTAAATCGTCACTACATCCTTAGGAAAGAAACATCCATTAATTTAAATAAACCAATCTATTGCAGTATAAAACATGCACCTGTAATGATGCTGGTTGTCTTCGGTATAATAAGCCAGTTTACGGTTGCAGTCTGAGCATGAGCAGATAAAAGGTCATTTGTACCAAAAAGGTAAAACCCACAGAGATGATTACTGGCTATGCGCTCATGAAAGTTATGTAACATTATTCATTTATGCACCAACGGTACATTCTAAGATACGCAGGTGGAAGTATTATTTTCAAGATGGCAAACAAAAGGTATTCATGAAGCACATCTAGGACTTTGGCAGTTATTATTCTAAGATGCTCAAAGTGGAACTTCTCCATGTGTAAAAGATCTGTGGATATTTGGGGTCATTTGTACCATGTGCTATCTGTACACTCTCCCTTATATTGTGCAATTGCGAATAATAAGAGCCTATAATAGGTATCAACACATAATTGTTGACAGATGGTCATACCAGCAGTACCTGCTGCACAATATTGTGAAACGCCACAAATCTCACTATGAAACACGTGCTTCGAGGCCTACACCCACACATATTCTCGCACACCCACACAAAAATAGGATGCAGTCAAAACACAGGTTAAATTTTCCCACGGCCTCGCACTCCCAAACCAAAACAAACGCGTATAATGCGTATCTATGTTGTTTTGAACTGACGTCACAGACGTCACGAGTCTCAATCAATATGCAATGCATGTAGGCATAGCTATATGCATGAGAGTAGTGATATCTGAGGACATCAATCGACATCGAAATCTCTGCGCTTGTCTGTTTTAAATTCCGATAGGAAAAATATGTTATCTTCTTTTCCTTTGCCTTCTACTTCTTCCTCATTATATTTATATGTTCTTGTTATTCTTCTTCTCCCACTCTCTTCTTCTCACACGATCTTGTTCTTCCACTCCCTTCTTCTCCCCTTATTTTCTCTTTTCTTTTTCTTCTTATTCTACTTATTCTTTTTCTTCTTCTTCTTCTTCTTCCTCTTCTTTTCCTTATCCTTCTTTCTTTCTCCTTTTTAAAGTTAGTTCTTCTCTGAAATTCTCCGTTGTTTAGCATGATAGTTAATAAGGTCAATTTTGAAACCCTCTAAAAGCCATGTGCCACATTATCTTCATAGAATAAATACACGATTTAACCCAAGATTTCACCAAAATCACAATATGCACACTCAATCGAAGCCCGAAAAACGAGACTACGGACATGCATGTGATTTGTCTTTGTTGACGACAGTGGGTGGCTTTGTGACGTCATAACTACCTAAGATAGCACGACGACCATCCCAGTGGCGCCTGAATTGAGCGATCATTCAAGTTCAACAAACTATCACTTGTGTATTAAGGTGTATTGATTGTAAAGTAATGGCGTACTTTGATACGGATTATCGCCCCCGGTGCGTAGGGCTCTCGAGCAAGAAGCTCAGTGTGCATAAACCAATTATAATTGGTGGCAGTGCTTTCCCTCCCCATAACACATAGCCTTGTGAAATTCAAATGTATTTTATTTTCGAGTCATTCCTGTATTATTTCAATTTAGTTTCAATTACTGACTGCACACTGTTGCCCATAATATTTGAATATCATTTCTTTCTTTTTGTTCCCTTTCTTTTGTGAAATGGTTGTGAAATAAGATTTACTCTTGATTCTTCATTGAACCTAACTGATCAATAAAGATTGATCTACATAGTTCTGAGAAGCTATATCATACTGTCAAGAATATAATTATCATATTTTCACAATAATTTTATTGAAAGAGGTAAGACAACTGTACCATATTCCAATTCTATGGAAAAAAGTATACATTTCCTGCGAATGGACACAGGCTTGCAAACATCACAATACCATTCAATTTGTGTTCATTCCAGTAGAATTTAAATTCGGTTCTATTCAATTATTGAATCATTTTTGAATAACAAGTGGATATTGGATTAATTGCATACTGAAAACATTAAGAGGATAAAGCTGAAGGCAATGTTTGAGCATATACCGAACAATTGCAATTACCATAATAAGTGAAATAACTTGTCTTGTCCCCTGCAAAATATCCCTCAAAACTTATTTTCTCCCCAGTGATCTGTGTGATCTATTTCCTGTGAGACTGTTAAGTTTTGTTCTCTTTTCATATATTTGTATTTGTAAGCATATAGTACTTACTGTTTTAGCACTCCTAAACATTCTATATTATTGTTATTTGTGCGGTAATATATATTTTGTTAAAATAAAATATGTCATATATTCTCAATTGTTTATTCCTTTATATAACTTTATTATCTTTTAAATTGTCTATCTTGTATTGAATGTTCAATGCAACTTATTTTACCTTTATTGAGGGTGGTCGTCTCGACAAATCCTCATGGTTTTGTAAGGCCACCCAAATTCCATAATGCTCTATCTTGTGTTGTTATCTGATGTATCGCTTTATTGTTTGATCATTTTACCTTGTTTACTCTTGATCGATTTATACTGTTATTATGTCATGATTGTATTCTGTTTTGTATATTTTATTGGAATTGAATAAACTGAACTGAATTGAATTAAATTATTAATATTATCAGACCTTGAAGGCAAGACAAATATACAGGATGATGTGCATTCTTGGCAAATACGGGAACATGTAGGCCTTATTTTATTCAATAACCTGTACGTTGTAATGATTTTGAAGGCCTCACTTTACAGCTTATTTTATGTGTATTTACACGTATTTGTTTTCATAGCCATGTATTTATATATTCATACAGTGTGTGAATTACATGTAAACACGCACGCCCACACGTATGCATTATTGAATTAAAATAAATATATTATATCGCAAATCCCAAACACCGCGCTGTGTTTACGTTTGTGTTTGTGTACGACTCCGCAAACCTGTTTTGTGATGTTTGGCTATTATATGCAGTATTATCATTTCCTTATAACTAGTATATTGTTGACCCAATTGTGTTTCCTTCTTGTGATATACGATACCTCGTTATTATATAATATAACATGATGGTAGACTAGAAGTCCTAATGGGCACTCAGACTTAATGGTATCATGTGATGTATATAAGAACATATTAAAGGTAATAAAAAGTTTTGGGGAATTTTGAAATTTGGGTGGATAGTGATTCTTTACAATTTTGATAAATTTGGATGCCCCTGTGGATGTGTTATACGCACTAGAAATAAACATTTACCGGTGCTCCCGGTAATTTTTTTAAAACAATTTCAAATAGCGCCTACGGCCGTACAATGGTAGCTGCGACCATGAACATCTCAGAATATGTAGTTGTGATATGTAATTCCAAACGGGAATAGCTAATCGGTCGATTTTATTCAATAAACATTGTTTTATTCAATAAACATTGTTTCACCAAGGAAAGTCGCTCGTGGGCTTGATTTCCGAAGCCCACGCCAAAGCTATACACGAAATTGACTGGCGCAAATAATCTTTGAGATTGAAGAGCGCCATCTAAACGAAGAACCAACCAACCATTGTTTTATAGCTTAATTAATATCTTGACCTTGAGAGGGGGCTATACAACATCTTATTATTTACAATTTTATAACTTTAGACTCGATTTCAACCGCGACAACGATCACTGAATATTGTAGAATCGCATATGCTAAATTCAACTAAATTCATGACCCCCATACCAAAAACTTTGTATACCTTTAAAGGCGATCGCAACTACTTTAGAAAAATCAACCTACGGTAGTCAGACTATCATAACCTGTCTGCTACGGTCCTTCCCATAGCACACCCACAACTATTGCTTGGCAATATGCCAATCATACTGTACAAAACATATGGTGCATATCCGCTTTCTATGTAGATATAATAATTTAGTTGCACACGAAAATACTAAAATGAAATACAAAAGAAGAAAAAACCGCAACCACTCGTTCGGAATAAATAGTAGATTTTATTAATAGCAATCTGTGACCTACATAGGGAACCACAATTAGACGTTGGGCATGTTATTGAAGTCTTGCCCTATTGAAATGAACAGGCAAATCACAAAAGCAAAACAACTATTATCACCTACAACTACAAATATAATAATAACCATACTAATGAAAACAAAACTAGTAATAATACAAGATGATGATGGTGACAGTGGTGTTGATAAAGATGATAATTATTATGATTATGATGATGATAATTATAATAATAATACAGTTTCAATAATAGTAATCTGCATTAAGTTGGTACGCTGCAATGTTGTGCCCTCCGGAGCCCAAAAGTGTGTTGCAGTTTTTAGTCAATATTTGCTGTACATTTTTGTTTGCACTTTTTCAAATTTTCCGAGGGCAACCCCCCCCCCCCC
>JAVYIG010017319.1:0-26814 GCA_035222895.1 Strongylocentrotus droebachiensis
GTACACCTACGACCAAAAGATTGCAATATCCTGCTGCAAAAGTGTGAAAAGTTAGGGAAAGTCCCCAATTTACAATTCAAGCTGCTCACCATCTTTTGCTTTAATTGAAGGGGGCGGGTTGGAATATCTCTTTTGTGAAAAAGGGAAGAAAATTTCCCAAATTTAAAGCATGATCTTGATTTTGTGCAGGCGGGGGTTGTATCATGCATGTAGGTCATGGTGTATTATACAAATAATACACAGCAGTGAGGGCATTAGTAAGAATTACCCACACAAGGTACTTTTGGAAAAGTCTAACACGCACGAGGCGATAGTGGAGAAAAAAGCCGTAATCCCCTGTAAATATTATGTATTGGCAAATAGCATTAAAGGATGCACAAATACACTTCGCAGTATTGTTTTCAGTATGTTGCATCATGTATTTTTCCATGCTAGTATTTAAATGAATTGCGAGGAAAGTAAATGAGAATTCAAAGTTTCTAGCAGAGTTGTTCAACTGTGTGAGGTTAACCACACAATCAGGTGGAACTCATATATTGGCTTGAGTATCACTGTCATTGCTGATCCATTAGAGACAGAGACACCAGAGACTAGTTGGTTTACAGAGGTTAATAACAGTTGGTTCGTTGACAGCCACTAAAGAATGGAACACATGAATGATATCAAAAGATGAGGGAAACATAAAAACAAATTGTATTGCATGATTATAATTCTTCACCTTTTCCTTCTTCTTCTTTTCCTTCTTCTTCTTCTTCTACTACTTCTTCTTCTTCTTCTTCTTCTTCTTCTTCTTCTACTCCTTCTTCTTCTTCTTCATTTTAATTTAATTAAAATAAATTAATGCGAAGCTCACATTTCATAGTAGCAAGGCAATGCGCCTACTTGTAGAGCTCCCAAATCATAAATTGTTATCGATAACAAGTTTTATAAAACAGGGCCCAGAAGTTGGACAACCGAACCGCTGATCTCAAGCTCAGGCTTGCTTTGGCTCATGGAGAAGCACAGAGAGAAAGAGAGACAGAGAGAGAGGGGGGGGGGGGAAAGAGAGAGAGACAGAGAGAGAGAGAGAAAGAGAGAGAGAGAGAGAGAGGAAGCATGTGAGATGCTATGTTGATTTCATTTTCTGCTCTCACTGATAAAGGTCTTTGTTATTCATTGAAACATTGCCTCGTTAGCACCTCGTTACTGCATTCTCGCCTGCTGGCCAAGATGTAATGGTCCGCGCCCTGCCGCGCTGAACACCTTGCCTCGTAAATTGATGTCATTTTCAATTAATGTCAGCTGGCCTCCCAATTATCATTTATCCATTTAGGCAAGGGGACCAACCGCGCTCCACCGCTCAGAGCATAGCTTTACATGGTCATTTTTATTGGTATGTGTGACCAAAAAAAAACAACACATACAGGTGAAGGAGACATATATATGAATAGCAACCTCGTGAGTAACTCATGATACAAACCTTACCTTCTCAAAAATCTCTTGTGGGGGGGGGGGGGCTTGTGAGTGATAATGTTGCCCTTCATGATTGCCGTTACTAAGTTTGTTTATTCATCATGTCTTTTTCTATTTATTTCTTGAGTAGTCGACACAGTGTCATTGATATTTGTGAATTCACAAAATAGGGATCTTTTAAAATCGATGTATACATTTCACACAAAATCTGTTGTTTAATAAGAAATACTAACCTTTGAAAACACGTTTCTTTAGAAATAAGTAAATACATGTAGTTATTTTTTAATGTACACTGGTGTTTTAGCAGAATGTAGACAAGAAGAATGAAAATGAAAACGGAACACAACCTGTGAAAATGTGTAAATCATAATTTTTTACCAGAGTTCTAAAGAACCGTCTTATTAGGACCATATCATAAGGACTTAAGGCTGGAGAGATTTATATCCCTTGATTAGCCTATTTAATGGTATCAAACTGTAGGTGTTGAATGGAACTTATTCATACACCAATTCACCAGCAGTTATGCCTTTTTCATTATCTTTTCGAGCCAATAAGCTACCTAATGTAACATTAGTAATCACATTACACAAGTAATGATGATGATAATAATAGAGTTTTGTATTATTATTATTACCCAGTTTTGCTACCCTGCTGTTATATACCTCTCAAGCATTTTAAGGAATTAATTCCTGTGGGTACACATTAGTACCCTAATACCTTGAGGCGCCTTGAGCATTTAATTAGAATGGATAATGGCGCTATATAAATCTCATGTATTATTATTATTATTAACCTCACCGGTGTTGAGCATGACAAATGTAGATTAATGTCTTCCCAAAGGACATTATTGCCGTAATTAACAGTAATTATTTTTTATTTATAGCATTTGGTTTTAACTTTTAAAGAGTTTAAAGGTAAAGACCAGTTTTGGAAACGCCCTCCTCTCAAAAAATGAAATGGAAGCTCTTATTACCAATCATGTGAAAGAAAATGTTTGACTAATAAGTGATCATACAAATTTTGCCGAAAAACCGCCTACTAATTGATATATTTGGTAAATTATTATATCTATTTGGACCTGATAGATATAACGCATGTGTCGCGCATGTGTCGCATAGTCCATATAAATCTTTCTGTGTATAGTGCTTGTAACTTTACCAAGACCGGGCCAAATTTCTTATCATTTTGATGATTCCAGAACCTTGCAGTACACACCAATACTTATATGCTAGATGATTAACCTTTTCTGAATGATTCCACAACGTTTCTTTCACAATGCAATCGCATGACCAGAACTGGTCTCTATCTTTAATGCCTTGTAACCTTCTCTAATAAGATATTCCTTAACTCAGATTTCACCTGTTCTGTTAATCCAGTTTTGTTTGGGTCCCTATGGATAAAACAATGAAATTGATACTGCTACCCTGTCCAACCATGAAACACCGCAATGCATGGTTTATCATTTAAATTTTATTGAAGATTCCTGGAATTGCTCTAATAAATGAATACATTTTGTTAAGAAATAAGAATAATTATTTTCTCAATGTAAATTCTTATCTCATTTCGGCTTCTCATGTTGTGATGTATTTGTATTAGTATTACAATGTTTTATTGCATTATTATTTAATTTGTTTTTCAATTATGTTACATAATCTTATTAGGAAGGATATCTACATTGGCATTCTCATGTAATAATATACATGTATCATATGCTAGAAAATAATGTTTTAAATGTAGAAAGAAATATCAAATTTTTCACAATGTATTTAAAAGGTGCAAATGTAAATATGCCTAATCAATCAACCTTTTTTCCTTGTTTAATTTGTCTGATTTCAACCGTATTCATTTCTCATTGTTCTTATTTGAATTAATTATGATTGTAGATTTAATTTATTTATTTATTTGGTTAATTTCCTTTTAAGTTGATATGATTTTGTTTGAGGACAAAACGTAATATGTTCATATCTACTATAGATTGTCCTCTCACCGCCCGATAATTAATTACATTTTTTTTCTAATCTGATCATACATCATACACGTACAAATGTATAGTATAACGCATGTTTGAGCATTGTTCCAATGAAACTCATATTACTGGGCGGGGCTTATTTTGAGTGTGCACTGATGATTGGCTAGCTGTCAAGTTAATTGCCCTTTTCAAAACTAGTTTCTTCTTATACAGTAGGCTTGCGGGTGAACCATGTGAGAGAGAGGGAGGATTGAGGAGTCCTGAAAAGGACTCTCGGTAATCTTTCTTGAGGGTGTGTAGTCCTGAAAAGGACTGTTGGTGTAGTCTTGAAAAAGACTGTTGGTTCTTCTTTCTTGTATTCATACATGTACAACTATTTTGTTCTAGTCTGTGTACATTTTTCATTGTATAATAATTCTTCATTGAATGTTTGTTTATATTACAAGCTTTGTATATATATGTTCTTCTAGTCTGAACTGGCAATTGAATGTAGCTTAATGAATTGATTTGAGTCTTATACCTCTCACAATAATCTCTGGATGTCTCTGAATCATGCAAACATTTCATAGAAACTGTGTAATGATGTTTGATGGGTTGACATTTTCAAGGCTGCCTTATGAAAGTTAAGAAGCGTGTATGTTAAGAAGTATATTTTTTATTTAGGATGAAGAAAAAGAATTTATGAAGTATGTTTTATTTTGCTCTTTTTCCATAGATCTGTGTGGCTTTAAAACATATGTTGGTTGAAAGGAAAGAAACCCATGAAGATTTGCAGCATGCAATGAAACAATTATATCTTTTCACAGATTTAGTAGATTGCTGTATGAGATTCGTCATATTGTAAATATGTGTAACGCTGTCAGAAAATGTGCTAATTTAAAGACAGTAAATTAGTATTTAAGATTTTGAAAAATGTGTTGGACCTTGCTTGATTTTGGTTATGATGACTCTTATTCTCTCTCTCTTTCTTTTTGTCTCTCTCTATTTCTCTTTCTCTTCTGCTATCCTCTTTTTCCTTTTCTATCTCCCGTATCCTATAACCCCCTCTCTGTAATATTTTGCTTTGTCTATGCCTTCTCTCACTAACTACATGTAACTCTTCTCCTTCTATTCCTCCTTCCTTCCTTCTCTTTCACCTAATATCTCACTGTCTCCTCCTTCTCTCTCTCTCTCTCTCTCTCTCTCTCTTCCTCTCTCTCTCTCTCTCTTCCTCTCTTTCTCTCTCTTCCCCTCTCTCTCCCTCTCACTCTCTCTCTCTCTCTCTCCTACTCTCGTCTGTCATGTTCTCCCATTACAGAGGCCGTTATCAGAGCAGAACGAACTCCGATCTCGATGGAATGAACTTGGAACGGAAGAGCCAGGTAGGAATGCCATTACATTCCTAATTTTAAACTCTGTGTACACCAACAAAAAAAAAAAAAAAAAAAAAAAAATATAGGAGGTCTTATTCACAATCACTACTTAAATGTATGTAGAGAATGTAATACGTTTGCTTGGTAAAATAGTGTGTAGGGTCTTGTTCAAACCCAGCCAATAAAGCAAAAAGAATACCGGTAATACTAATAATGATTAAAATTTGAAATAAAAAGGAGTTTGATTTGGTCAAATTATGTAAGCGCTTCCTGCTTTAAATACTTTAGCAACTATTTCTAGTGTTTCTGGTCTGGTATATGTCCTTGGTATCTTATGGACATATTTTACAATACAATCAGCCAATTAACCCTTGAACACACTACCAATTACAATTGTGATGCTGCTAGAAAGTGGCAATGCACTGTATACAAGTGTACCTGTATGTGGCAATCACTTTGAGCAAGTGAGCATGTATGTAACAACATACATTCATGTCCCTCCTTAAAGGCATTGTTTAACAATGTTAAATCTGAGATGCATGGCCCTAAGTGTTATCAGTGTCTATGATATGGTGTTATACTGAAGACCTAACAAAAATTGCGCTTCAAAAAGATCATGAGGTGCCTCAAAAAAGTAAAACCCTTTGAATGACCAGTTTTTCCATACTCATTTTCCCCAAAAGACTGTAGTGTTATAAAAACTGTTAGGAAAACGAAAAATGAAATTTTAGTTTCCAATCATAAATATCTTGATAATCACCCAGGCGATCGGCTTGTAATAGTCATGGGATTCCTGACTGACCTAAAGTTTTATAACTGATTGCAGCATGAGCTAAATCCAGGATTTTGTTTCAGAATCTGAGGCAATGTTACTGAGTCACTTTAGTATCTGCTTTCCCATCTACTATTCCACAGATTTGGGTAACTTTCGACCAGTGTATGGACCAAAGGATTTCCTCGACATGCTAACAACCATTAAACACCCTAATCTAGACGTGACTGGTCCTACCTTGTCACCACAGTGGGGTCTTATCTATCTACCTCTAAAAGTCAAAACACTACCTCAATTGGTGAGTAATTGTTTTTTAATCCTCTATATTTTATTTTTTCAAGAATTGCCTTTCAAGTTTGTAAAAATCTATTTCATTCTTTTCAATTTTATTTATTTTTTAATTTAACCCAAATTCACATGGATCTGTTAACTTTTATATCATAAAAGAGGTTGTGATTGGTTCTGAAAATACTGATTTTTTAATGACCAGAGATTAGAACACAGTTTACACTGAATTTGTATACATATACTGTTCCAAAATGACAGTGTCATACATGTTGTTGTGGAGGAGCGGAGAGACAAATACCCCCAATTCTATTATGAAAGAAAGATGTAAAGTTTTTTTTTTTATTAAACAAAAAGAAGAAGAGAAACAAGATTGTGGGAAGTCAGCTGAGAAGTAGATACTAAATTTACAACCCCTCAGTGCCCTGGTTAAGTTGCTTTAACTCCTCTTCATCTGACCAGAGTCTCCCCCCCCCCCCCACATTTTCTGTTATCATGCTGCATTGATAGTAGATGATAAACAATCAAATAAAAATGAGGAAATTAAGTTTTGACTTGCTATCAAGCCAGTTGAACTTGTCTGTGTATGTTTTGGCAATTCTATTTGTAGAACAAATTTGCTAGTCTTGACTCTAATACCTATACCGGTAGTACCCATTTTAGCAATGTTGTTGCCAGATTCCCACCCCCCCCCCCCCCCAAAAAAAAAAAAAAAAAAAAAAAAACACCAGCAGCAAAAAAATACTTACATCTAGTTTAATCACGTACATGTCCATGTATTACATTCTTCCCCAGAATAAACTAAAATAGATTGAAATTGATGATAATCAGGTCATTTGGAGCACACTCTTTCTCATCAAACGGCTGCTTGATTGAAAGGGTGTAGTTAATGGAAAGATTAATCAATCAATAGTCTTTCCTTATTAGTTTTTATGATGAGATTAGAACCAGGGTAGTCGATACTTTCTGCCACCTTTTATGATAGACATATCAGTCATGGTACATTTCATGGTACATTTCTCAACCTGAATACTGTACCTGTGAGGGACACAGACACAAGATGGAGGTGTTGTGGTCTAGTGGATAAGTCACCTGACTGAAGATCACAAGGTACGGGTTCGAGTCCTGTCCTGTCTCTAATGTCCTTTGGCAAGACATTGATCCACATATGCCACTCTCCACCCAGATATTAAATGGGTAAATGTGGTCAGTTGAGCAAGTGTGCACTTGTCAAAATGACGCCTGGCTGGATTGCTCCCCAGGGAGTGGAAAATGTGCATACATTGTGTGTGGGTAAGCCTGAATCCGATGGCTGGGGTTGTTCTTGAAAATGCTGTCAGCTTGCAATGAAGGAGAAATCATGTAAAGTAAGAATATGAAGAGGGTGAGGGAAAGAGTGAGAACAGAGAGAGGGACAGAGAGAGAAAGAGAGACAGAGAGACAGAGAGAAAGATGCAGACATACAGAGAAAGAGAGAGAGAGAGAGAGAGGGGGAAAGCGAGAGACAGAGAGAGACGGAGAGAAAGATAAGAGGGGAGCAGTGGGAAGGTTGAAAGAGGGGGGGGGGGAGAGAAAGGGAGAAGGGGCGACAAAGATGTAGAGATTGAGAAAGGGTGACAGAAAGAAAAAAGAAATAAAACAGGCTTATATGCAGACAGAGAGAGAGAGAGAGAGAGAGAGAGAGAGTGAGAAAGACAGAGATAGACAGATAGACAGAAAGAGGATGTGGCAGAGAGAGATCGAGACCGGTCGAGAGATATATAGTGAGAAGTTTGTTTAGCATTGGAATTGCTTAATGATGCGACATTTCATATTTCACAGCCCATTTCCTAATCAGTGTACTGCTCATAACTTCGCTCCATGGGCTGGCTCTAAATAGAGGAGGCACTAACCTCCTATTTTAATACCGGTAGGAAATCACACCGCTTTAGAAGAAAACAGGAATAGACAAGACATTTAAGATGTGATCTCTACCACATCCGTTTTTTGAATGACTGGTATTAACGTGAAAGTACCATCTAAGGTCAAAACACTCTTATGGGGCCTCAGGATGGGGAGATGTTTTGCTCGAGGGAGGATAGACTTTATTCCGAATTTGGGAATACCTGCATGCATACTTCAGAATGGAGTGTCCTTTTGCTTGATTTATTAATAAAGGATTGATAAATGTTGTAAACAGTGGCTTTTACGAAAACTCACAAATGTGAGAATAATCACATATTTGTGTCTGATTAATATGCTACATATCTGTCAGATAATGTGCTAATGTATGTCATTGTGAAGGCTTTTCAAAATAACATTGTTTGATTCACATGGAGATAATGGTAGGTTAGTGAGTATATTTCCAACCTTTATTTTATAATAATTTCAATATTGACATGTTTTGGAGATATTATTTTTATTGTTAAACCCTTGTGTGCCATGCGAAACAAAGGAATATCAATATAATTAAACTCTTTCTATAGATGGGAAATATCAAGATTTTTTTCCCCCTGATATACAAACTTAATATGCATAATTGAATTTGTTTATAAATGAGCATGTACACTGTACCTCAATATTAGCAATTTTTGGTATGTTTAAAAGGGTACACTGTTGAGTGGAGGAAAGTGACAAAGAGGGAGAAAGAGAAACAACATCACAGAGAGAGAGAGAGAGAGAGAGCAAGACAGAGAGAGAGGGAGAGAGAGAGAGAGAGATTAATTGAGAGAGATAGAGAGATTGAAAGATAGAGAGAGAGAGAGAGAGAGAGAGAGAGAGATTGAGACACAGGTGGAAAGAAAGATGAGACAGGAAGACAAATACAGAAAAAAGAGATTGAGATAAAGAGAGGAACAGAGAAGATGTACAGACATGCAGAGAAAGAAACAGATAACCAGCAGAGAAGGCAATAGATAGAGATAGAGAGACAGAGAGAGAGAGAGATTAGAAATTGGAAATGAATCACGGAAATCGAACTCCAGAAAACGAAAAGAAAGAGGGAAAGAAGGGGGAGTCAGGATAGAGAGATTGGAAAAAAGGGGATAGAATTGACCCTTTATTAGGAGGAAATTGCGCTGTTGGTGAAGCATGAGAGATAGAGAGGAGAAAAGAAGTGCTAACCTTTTGAAAAATCATGACTTTTTGTTACCCAATCTCAGATTCCAGTACTATTTTCCCACATCAGATATGCCATCTAGTCACGCACATGTTCCGCTAATATTTGCTCCCAGACGGCTGGCGCTTTCACAAGGGCTGAGCTACATTATTTCCCTTCTAATTTTCTAGATTTTTTTCTAGATATCTTCTTGCCTTTGGTTGTATTATATTGCCGGGTCTTGTTTTTCTTTCCGAAAGCCTTGTACTTGTTTTGACTGATCAGATAGTTCTGTTTTCTATCCTGTTGTTCTGGTAATCTTTGTCACTAGTTCTTTTTATCCATTCTGTTGTAGTTTCTCTTCCCCTGTGTCTCTTTCGGTATGCTTGTATCTGTCACTGTATCTTCCCTCCCTCCCTCCTCTCTCTCTCTCTCTCTCTCTCCCATTCTTTCTTTCTTTCTTTTTTTTTCCTTTTCTCTCTGTTTACTTTGTTTAATTATCTCTTTCTCTACCATCTAAATGTAAGCATATCTGTCTTTACTCTGTTTCTCAATAGCCTAAGTCTATATTCAGGAGGTATTGCCATGCAATTTTGTCCGTCAATATTTTTGTTTGAATTCCTACTTTGAAATTTTAAAAAAGACCACTGTCATTTTGAAAGTTTTCCAACCCTCTCCCCTGTTGCTCTCTGGCCTTCTCCTCCCCCTCCCTATATGCTATATAATCATCAACAACTGATGGGTAGATTAGCGTGTTTTAGAAATGCAAATTCCCCCACTTAGTTAAGCTGTCAAGAGTGGATTATGATATTCCTTTAACTCTCATTGAGATATATGAATGCAAATAAAATAGCTGAGTGATCAAACACTTTTAAATGCGCATTACAAGACCTGTACATATGCACAAGAAAAGACAATATTAATGAACTTTGCTATACCATTTGGTGGTCCACCATTTGCTCATGTAAACATTGCTTGATGTTTACATGTATTCCATCAAAGATGTACCAGTAATGATAAATCTTAGGTTTTGATCGGATTTTAAGTTAGGTTCAATTTAGGGTTAGGTTTAGGGATAGGGACATGCATGTTTCTGGGCCAGGGTTGAAGTTGAGAATCGGACTAAAGTGTTTGCAGACCTTTGGTAGGTGACTGCAGAAGATTTTGTTGTTTGAGCATATGTTACACATTCCCCTGTTTTCATCCCTGTACAAGTGCTATTGAACAAGCCCTGTCATCACAAAGTTAGCATGGATGTGTCAAAACAGACATTTTGCCGACCTAACAATACAGATACAGAATAATACCACTGTAACATATACCTTTTCATCATGTTAAATTGTCATTTGTTTGTGTGATCTATTTATAATGAAAGTTGCCAGTTTTGCATTAAAAAGGATTTTAAAAAGAGATCAAGTTACCCCAATTCTTGAGTTTCTATTTATAATGAAAATTGCCAGTTTTGTATTAAAAAGTATTTTAAAAAGAGATCAGTTTACCCCAATTCTTGAGTTGACCTTCCCCTTTCTTTGACGTATTTTAAAGACCCTGTTAGTAGTGAAAATGAAATAGATGAATTATGTATCACCGGAAAGCTAATAAGCCATAGATTACAGTAATATAAATTACTGTCAGAGGAGTAAAAGCTCTCTGCCTGAAAACTTGGAATCTAGAAAATCAGAAGCTGTCAATTACCTAGAAACTAGCCATCAACTTGGTGGCATCATCTTTTGTGTTGTACGCATCTTCACATCGGCTTTGAATTTAATCAACACAGCTCATCGCCTCAGCTATATAGGCGGGCCAAAGTGGTCCACATGTTATGTCGTCACATGACTGCAGCAAATTTTACTCCTGTTGACCCGTAATTTGGAGGGATGCAGAAAATTATGTTTTTATTTTCTTTCTGCAATACTGAAAGGGAAAATATTTTTTATTCTACGTTTATTCAACTTTCCATTGATATAAAGTTGTATTTTTATTGGATAGGGTCTTTACAGGGTACTTTCTACTTGAGGGATAAGTGTGAAAATTTGTTCACGTATATATACATATATTTTGTTTGGATTAATGTCAACATTTCGTAAGGCGAGTCCCTGGCTAGTAAAAAACACCTTTTAGGATTTTCCTTCAAAGCAGTAGCAGTTTGTACCACCAAACATCTCTTAAGTTACACCAGCATTTATAAAAGAGCTATCCAAGCGAGTTGCCCATTTTGAAATTTAAACAATATACCCCCACTCCTAAAGGCTGTTTACCTCTTGCTTGATTATTTTCTAGAAATACAAACATCCATGAGCTTGAATCGCTCAAGAAAAGGATGGATGTGCCTTAAATTAATCATAAAACATGACTCACATTTCGTCTGTTTTGAGCAAGAAGGGCATTAGCGCATATACTTTTACGAAGAGTTAATCCCCTTCTGGCTCTAAACAGAAGGTCGATAGCTGATAGTAAGGCCTATGATGGAATTGGGATTGCCATTGGGTGGGTGTGGGTCCAGCCAGTCTGCTAAGGCATTAGCTCATATACTTTGACAAAGACTTAATGCCTTTCTAGCTCTGAACAGATGATTGATAGCTGATAGTAAGGATGGAATGGGATTGGGTTGGTGTGGGTCCCTAGCTAGTCTGCTCAGGCATTAGCTCATATACTTTTACAAAGAGTTAATGCCCTTCTCGCTCTAAACAGACGATTGATAGCTGATAGTAAGGATGGAATGGGATTGGGTTGGTGTGGGTCCCTAGCTAGTCTGCTCAGGCATTAGCTCATATACTTTTACAAAGAGTTAATGCCCTTCTCGCTCTAAACAGACGATTGATAGCTGATAGTAAGGATGGAATGGGATTGGGTTGGTGTGGGTCCCTAGCTAGTCTGCTCAGGCATTAGCTCATATACTTTTACAAAGAGTTAATGCCCTTCTCGCTCTAAACAGACGATTGATAGCTGATAGTAAGGATGGAATGGGATTGGGTTGGTGTGGGTCCCTAGCTAGTCTGCTAAGGCATTAGCTCATATACTTTGACAAAGACTTAATGCCTTTCTAGCTCTGAACAGATGATTGGTGGCTGATAGTTATGATGGAATGGGATTGGATGGGTGTGGGTCCCTAGCCAGTCTGCTAAGGCATTAGCTCATATACTTTGACAAAGACTTAATGCCTTTCTAGCTCTGAACAGATGATTGGTGGCTGATAGTTATGATGGAATGAGATTGGGTTGGTGTGGGTCCCTAGCCAGTCTGCTAAGGCATTAGCTCATATACTTTGACAAAGACTTAATGCCTTTCTAGCTCTGAACAGATGATTGGTAGCTGATAGTTATGATGGAATGGGATTGGTGTGGGTCCCTAGCTAGTCTGCTAAGGCATTAGCTCATATACTTTGACAAAGACATAATGCCTTTCTAGCTCTGAACAGATGATTGGTGGCTGATAGTTATAATGGAATGGGATTGGTGTGGGTCCCTAGCTAGTCTGCTAGGGCATTAGCTCATATACTTTGACAAAGACATAATGCCTTTCTAGCTCTGAACAGATGATTGGTTGCTGATAGTTATGATGGAATGGGATTGGATGGGTCCCTAGCTAGTCTGCTTATAAAGGCATTAGCTCACATACTTTGACAAAGACTTAATGCCTTTCTAGCTCTGAACAGATGATTGGTTGCTGATAGTTATGATGGAATGGGATTGGTGTGGGTCCCTAGCCAGTCTGCTAAGGCATTAGCTCACATACTTTGACAAAGACTTAATGCCTTTCTGGCTCTGACCAGACGTTTTATAGCTGATAGTTATGATGGAATGAGATTGGATGGGTCCCTAGCTAGTCTGCTAAGGCATTAGCTCATATACTTTGACAAAGACTTAATGCCTTTCTAGCTCTAAACAGATGATTGGTAGCTGATAGTAAGGGTGGAATGGGATTGGGTGGGTCCCTAGCCAGTCTGCTTATTAAGGCATTAGCTCACATACTTTGACAAAGACTTAATGCCTTTCTAGCTCTGAACAGATGATTGGTGGCTGATAGTTATGATGGAATGGGATTGGGTGAGTGTGCACGTGTCCCTAGCCAGGCTGCTAAGGCATTGGCTCACATACTTTGACAAAGACTTAATGCCTTTCTAGCTCTGAACAGATGATTGGTGGCTGATAGTTATGATGGAATGGGATTGGGTGGGTCCCTAGCCAGTCTGCTAAGGCATTAGCTCACATACTTTGACAAAGACATAATGCCTTTCTAGCTCTGAACAGATGATTGGTAGCTGATAGTAAGGATGGAATGGGATTGGGTGGGTGTGGGTCCCCTGGCCAGTCTGCTATTTTAGATGGTAATTGGAGGAAACTTCAATTAACCTATCAATTGCCGAGGGTACTTGGAATCAAAGCCATCCAATTTTTGTTTTGTTTTTATTGTGCTGTGAAACTGGTATATAAAGACAGCTCAAGTAAGATTTTTAAAAAAAACAGAGTTTGAAACCTGTATATAAAAACTGCTTGAGCAAGATAATTTTTGTTCAGAGTCTGAAACCTGTATATAAAGATCATTGATATAAGATAACATCTGTTCAGAGTCTGAAACCTGAATATAAAGACCACTCAAGTAAGATAATGTTTCTTCAAAGTCTGAAACCTGTATATAAAGACCACTCAAGTAAGATAATGTTTCTTCAAAGTCTGAAACCTGTATATAAAGACCACTCAAGTAAGATAATGTTTCTTCAAAGTCTGAAACCTGTATATAAAGACCACTCAAGTAAGATAATGTTTCTTCAAAGTCTGAAACCTGTTTATAAAGACCACTCAAGTAAGATAATGTTTCTTCAGAGTCTGAAACCTGTTTATAAAGACCACTCAAGTAAGATAATGTTTCTTCAAAGTCTGAAACCTGTATATAAAGACCACTCAAGTAAGATAATGTTTCTTCAAAGTCTGAAACCTGTTTATAAAGACCACTCAAGTAAGATAATGTTTCTTCAGAGTCTGAAACCTGTTTATAAAGACCACTCAAGTAAGATAATGTTTCTTCAAAGTCTGAAACCTGTATATAAAGACCACTCAAGTAAGATAATGTTTCTTCAAAGTCTGAAACCTGTTTATAAAGACCACTCAAGTAAGATAATGTTTCTTCAAAGTCTAAAACCTGTATATAAAGACCACTCAAGTAAGATAATGTTTCTTCAAAGTCTGAAACCTGTTTATAAAGACCACTCAAGTAAGATAATGTTTCTTCAGAGTCTGCAACCTGTTTATAAAGACCACTCAAGTAAGATAATGTTTCTTCAGAGTCTGAAACCTGTTTATAAAGACCACTCAAGTAAGATAATGTTTCTTCAAAGTCTGAAACCTGTTTATAAAGACCACTCAAGTAAGATAATGTTTCTTCAGAGTCTGAAACCTGTTTATAAAGACCACTCAAGTAAGATAATGTTTCTTCAAAGTCTGAAACCTGTATATAAAGACCACTCAAGTAAGATAATGTTTCTTCAAAGTCTGAAACCTGTATATAAAGACCATTGAAGTAAGATAACATCTGTTCAGAGGCAGAAGGGTGCATGAGTTAATGACAGTCTCCTGGCTCCACACAGAGAGTGGTCTTTATAGGCAGATGGTCTTTATTTACAGGTTATATATGTTTCAATGAGGAATCTCTGCTTATAATAGGAAACAGAAAGTGTGGTCTTTATAAACAGGTGGTCTTTATATGCAGATGGTCTTTATTTACAGGTTATATATGTTTCAATGAGGGATCTCTGCTTATAATAGGAAACAGAAAGTGTGGTCTTTATAAACAGGTGGTCTTTATAGGCAGATGGTCTTTATTTACAGGTTATATATGTTTCAATGAGGAATCTCTGCTTATAATAGGAAACAGAAAGTGTGGTCTTTATAAACAGGTGGTCTTTCTATGCAGGTGGTCACTGAAGCAGGTTCACTGTACAAGTTCCAATTTCTAGAGGTTGAGGATATAATTCAAAATTTGGAATTACTCTAGTTATGTTTCAAAGAAAACTTGGATGCAAACACATCCATCGTTCTTGTTTGTTTTGGTATTATTCCCTCTTTCTAGAGACTGATGTTATTTCCAAAGGTAGAATCACTTGCTACAGTATTTCTAAAAACTTGCCTTTTAATCCTTGATGTGGCATGGAGGATATGCCCCTGTATCTTTCTATGTTGGTTTAGATTTCGTATCCCAAGGTTCTTAACGCAGTTTCTTGAATTGGAATTACTATTTTGTTTACATAGATTCAAATTATTAGAAGTATCTCCTTCAAGCAATTCCAATTTATAATTGTATGGTGCAGGTTGTTTACACCTTTGATCATTGTTCTGAAATAAATTCCTGCACTAACATAATATTTGTACTTCAACCCTGGACCGAGCACTATACTTAACCCTAACTCTAAACATAAGCTCAAAATATTTTAACCATAACTGCAACCCTATATATTTATTTGATGAATGAAATTGTCACAGGAGCATTTGCTAGAGGCTGGTTGTCTTTATACAGATGGCTGCTAAAGAAGGTTTTACTATAAATGTTCTCTATGCAGACATTCATAAAGAATGCCTCATTTGTAATTACTCTTTTTTATTTTTCAAAGAATCCTTGTATTGACTAATGATTGCATAGAGAATACTTGGATTCAAACTTATCTATCCTGTTTGTTCTTTTGGTATAAGTTCCTCTATCTAGAAGCTTATGTAATTTCAAATTTGGAATTACTCTGTTCATGTGTTATTTATAAAGATGCCTTTGAAGTCATTTATATGGCATATATATACCACATAACACATGTGCTTCAAATTAATATACATTTATCTTTTTATTTTGGTATTTAATCCATATATTCTGAGGTTCTTTACACATTTTTCTAATTCACAATAAATTTGTTCAAGCATTTTTAATTCAGCATTTCATGGCTCATGAATATTACGATTATATATTTGAAAATGTTATGTTTTGTGACTTTTCTAAGAAACGAGCCAATATGAATTTTATTTTATTTTGCATTATTTATTGGACTGAGCAAACAATTTGACATGACTTTGATCCTGTAGATTATTTGTAATTTGTAATATTTTAACCTGCCTTCATAAACAGTGCTACGTTTTTCAGTGAACCTCAATTCATGTTATTCTATTCACAGAGTTTACATCAGCCAGCTTTAAAAAACTTGAGATCCTTTCAAAGCTCTGAAACCGCCCTAAATCAAATGAACAAAAACAAGAATGAATACTTAAACAATATGTTGCTTCAAATTCTTCAGACCTGTTGTTCAGAACCAAAATAATGCCCTGTTCTCCTCAGAAGTTCATTAATTATCACACTTTCACTTAATGCCAACCTGCTGTAACCCTCTCTAACTCCTGTTTAAATGCAATTGTAATGCCTATTATTTAGCCACAAGGGAACACAAGTCAAAGTAATACTCTGACATCGTATGTATAGCCGCACAAAACAACATGGATGATTGTCAACACCTATCTCCGCCCTTTTCTCCTCTTCTTCTGGCTTTCCTTCGAGGGAAATTTGACCCATAAAATATCAAATAACAAACATCCATCGTCTCCTTCGGCTGAAATCATATCATATTTTTTTAATCTGAGGACTCTAGGGAGGATTAGCTTTTGTGCAGATCACAAACACTATTTTTTACCTGACGTGTTTTTGTTTATCTTTACTTAAACCTATAGAGAACGGTAATTTTTTATGTTACAGGCAGTTTATATGAGGTTGAGACCGAGCTTCTGTGTGGTGAGGTGTTTGGAGAATAATCCTCTCTTGTTGAAGAATGTGAAAGTGTTTTACAATAATACAATAAGCAAATTTAAAGGTGAACTTACATGTGTAATTAGCTTTGCCTAGAAAGATATGAATTAATGCCTTCTGTCTTAATTGAGTATGCTGCATTTGGTAGTTGTCCATATCATAAACACAATAAAAACTGTTACTTTAAAAAAATCAACTCAGGGTAATTTCAATAGCTTATAGTACGTGTATATCCCCTAGAAATAATGTTTGGAATTATTTAGATAATGTATTAATACCTCATTGTAATATTTGCACGTTTCTAAAAGTGATTGACAAGGCTATTGTAGTTGCCTTAAGTTGATTTTTAAGTAGTTGCAATTTTGTTCATAGTAAACAGTTTTCAAGAAATGCATATTTTTGTTATACACAAAGTGATTGTAAGTAGATTATACGTAATTTGTGTCGTGCGGTACCAGGTTGCGTGATGTTCATCATGAACATCTGCTGAGAGCATGTGTTTATTCCATTCAATCAATATTTGCTGAAGCTCTTGACTTTCATGCCTTACATTTTATTTGTACTTAAAAATGATTGTAAATTAGGTTCAAGGTCAGGATATTTTAAAGGGGTTGTAGCATGGCACAAATACTGGTTAACGCCATCTACGACTTCTTTAGGACAACTGCACATAAATGAATCGACTTGATTAACAATCAGTGCTAGCGTTCGCGAAACAGACCAAATTTCTCCTCACGCTTCGGTTTCGCATATGTTGCATGTACATGAATTCTGCGGTCGTGTCGTCCATAGTTGTAATATGCCCGATTGGAAAGACACCTAGTCTTGTCATGCTACAGCCCCTTTAAGGGTTAGTCCACCCTGATATTTAGTTGGTTTTAGTAAATGTAGAAAATAGGAGAAGTAATTAAGTGAATGTTTGAGCAAAATCTGATTTATAAAAAAACCAAGAAAGTTTTAAAGTTTAGACGTTGTTATCAATCAAATACAAATTGGTAATGCTGTGACATATCTTATGTGCTCCTCTCCCATTTGCTCTGAACCGAAAATTCCATACATTTTTTTGTGAAGGAATAGATTTCTTTTATGCAGAGGCTGTGTAAAAACATATTTGTAATGATGATATACAGAGTGCATGTATGATATTATTTTTTTTAGGGAGCAAATGGGAGGGGTGTTGGCAAGATGCATCTCAGATGATGCCAATTTGTGTTGATCGATTGCAAATATTTAAATCCAAAACTTTCTATATTCAAAGGTAAAGACCAGTATTGGAAACGCCCCAATTTAAAAAATTGAAAGGGAAGCTCTTATTACCAATCATGTGAAAGAATATGTTTTGACTTTTATGCATCTACATGATGATAAAAAATTTCCCAGGAAACCGCCTACTAATTGATATATTTGGTAAATTAGTTTATCTATGGTCTGTGAGAGATAAACACACGGGTCGCGCACGTGTGCATATAGTCCCATATACATCTTTCTGTGTACAGTGCTTGTAACTTTACGAAGACTGGGCTAAATTTCTTATCATGTTGATGATTACAGAACCTTGCAGTACACACCAATACTTATATGCTAGATGAGCAACCTTTTCTGATTGATTCCACAATGTTTCTTTCACAATGCAATCGCATGACCATAACTGGTCTTTACCTTTAATATAATTTTTCTCAAACTTTCATTGATCTTTGCCTCTGGTTTTTGTGCTTCTACAAAAAACCAACTTACAATCAGGGTGGACTTCCCCTTTAAAAATGAATATATATACCTAACTGATATTATGGATAATAACTTACAGTACACTAACAACGCTTATCTGTGATACATGTAAATTCTTGTAAATGAGAAGGTTACAATTTCACAAATTTAGAGTCATTGCAATGTTGTTGATCTTTTATCTTACTTTTTCAATGCATAATTAGTCTGTGCGAGCGATTTCGATCAATCGTTCACAAGCATCCAAATCAAAGCTTGAATAAGCTTGCTCAAATTGGCCTTGTCACTCAAACCACGTCCTCGTATACTTGACGTGATTTGAGAGTTCTATGCAAATATTTGATATTTCTAATTGGGTTTTCTCTCTCATTAATACCCCATGTGCAGCAAGAGGAGTATAAGGTCTTATCTCCAAAGCAGAGGCAGACGGGTGTAGATGACACATCAGATTTCCCTGGAGGTGAGTGATTATGCCCCCCCCCCTCCCCCAGGAAGAAGAAAAAATACAGTAATTAAATATGAAAGATATTGAAATGAGAAATAAAAAATATATTTTATCAGGCTTCTGGTACTGACAGGGAAAAGATTCCTGTAGAATCAAGTTCAATTTAATTAATCAAATTTTGACAACTAAAAGTAGTATTGTTGTGTGCCCAACCGTTCAAATAAATGTGGAGGCACCAAATGTACATATTGAAGAAAAGTGCATTCCAAATGTATTTTTAAAATATTTGTTTGTCTGTTTACTTTAATACAGACATAAATATTATATATTACAAAATATTTCAATCCCATATTGTTAACAGTAACAGCTTATATCAATTCAGCCATCAAAACAAACAAGTTTGGAAATTTCTCAAAATGTGTTAGTGCAAAAAATGTTTGCTGTTTCCGTAATTTCCCTGTGATTTTCTGTAATTTTATTCAATGTTGCTGTTTTCACCGGTAACGTGTGCTTGTCCCCTTCTGATAGGAAAGCAACCGTAATGATACAGACCAAATGATTTTGGTTGAAAATATATAATACAAAGTAGATGAGTGATGAGCAACAAAGGGAATAATTGAGCTAGACATCCATGCATGCCAACTGTTCAGATTAAAGAGGAACATTCCTCTTTTTGGGAGAAGATAATTATCATTTTAATGCAGGTGTTCCTCTTCCTGTACAAATTTGTCTGTAGTATTGAATAGGAGAGTTAGGATTGTTCCTCTTTTTTTTTTAAATAGCATAATTTGTACAGATTTCTGATTTTCAAATGTTGGCATGTATGGACATCCAGGGCAGCCAGTTTCATAGTTGCCAATTTGAGTATTGCTTGTCTGTGAAGATGATTTCCAGCTAGTTTTCTCTCGAGAATTTGTATGCCTACACTCTTAAAAATGAAATGTTGGATCCACCCTTTTCAGTGCTGGATTCACCATTTTAAAAAGGGGCGAGGAGTGACAGCGTCTTAAATGCTGTTTTACCCTTTTTGAAAATGTTAAATATACAGCACTATAATAGTGCTGAAAAAAACGCTGGATTGTACCCTTTTCGGAATGGGGTAAATTACCCTGTTAAATGTGATTATGACGTTATTAAAATGTTGAAAATGCAACCCTATTAAAGTGCTGGAGAAAGTGTTGAATGTGCTTATTTTATACCCTTTTCAATGGGGTAAAATGACATTGAATGCGGTTTTGACCATATTAGAGTGTTGAAAGACCCTTTCAAAGGGCTGGAAATGGTGATGAGAACACACAGACACACATACGCGCACACACACGTACGTACGCACGCACACACACACACAAACAAAATATATAGTTATAGCAATTGCTTTACAATGAGCAGAATCAAAAGTTCTGAAATTATTTATTTTTCTTTCACAAATGTACAAATGAACATTGGTGCAAAATTTTAACTGCAAATATCAAAATTACATTGTAAGTTTTGTAACAGAATTACAATAATGTTGTCATATCAGGATACAGATAGATAAATTTACAGCTGACATTTTAGAACAATTAATCTCATTAAATAAGATGTAGTCTAATTAATATAGGTTTCCACAACACTTAGAAATTGACAAACATATTATCTAAGATGATAAACTTCAGTTTAGAATAGTGAAAACTTACACATTTGTCATGTTTAGTAGATAAATCATAATTCTCATTAATTCATAAATTCATTGATGATTTGGCTATTTTTTGTACTGATGATTGATTTATTAATTAATGATTACAATTTGATAAATAATTGTAAATAAAAACTTCATTATCATGCAGCTAATTAACAAAACTGATAATGAAAATATCTTGCACAAAATTAATTGCCCCCTATAACATGTCAGTCTATGCGCGGGCTCTGGGGATTAACATAGCAAATCTTAAATTACTCAAGTAGTAGACGGTGAAATTCTGAAGTAGACAGTGAGACAAGATAATTTGAGTCGAAGAATCCAATTATGAACACATTTTCATCACCGGCAAATGTACCCCTAGACCGACACAATGCTTTATGAAAAAGTGCTCTCCAATTTGGGAGAGAATCTCTTGTTTAGAACCAAAGTTTGATATACCGTAGTTATATTAGCAATTACTTTACAATGAGCATATTCAAAAGTTCTGGAATTATTTATTTTTCTTTCATAAATGTACAAATAAATTGTGGTGCAATATTCTAACTGCAAAATATCAAATTTACATTGTAAGTTTTGTAACAGAATTACAATAATGTTGTCATATCAGGATGCAGATAGATAAATTTACAGCTGACATTTTAGAACAATCTCATTTATTAAGAGATGTAGTCTACTTTAGGTTTCCACAACATTTAGAAATTGACAAAAATATTATCTAAGATGATAATCTTCAGATTAGACTAGTGAAAACTTACAAATGACTCAGAAACTGAATTTTTCATATGTTTAGTAGATAAATCATAATTCTCATTAATTCATAAATTCATTGATGATTTGGCTATTTTTTGTACTGATGATTGATTTATTAATTAATGATTACAATTTGATAAATAATTGTAAATAAAAACTTCATTATCATGCAGCTAATTAACAAAAATGATGATGAAAATATCCTGCACAAAATTAATTGCCCCTTTAACATGTAAGTCTATGCACGGGCTCTGGGGATTAACATAGCAAATCTTAAATTACTCAAGAAGTAGAAGGTGACATTTTGAAGTAGACAGTGAGACAAAATAATTTGAGTCGAAGAATCCAATGAACACATTTTCATCACCGGCAAATGTAACCCTAGACCGACACAATGCTTTATGAAAAAGTGCTCTCCAATTTGGGAGAGAATCTCTTGTTTAGAACCAAATTTTGACCTCCAATTTGGGAGAGATTCTCCCAAGTTGAGCGTGCACCCCTACTGATAATCTACCATACAAATGACGCCAAATTCGTGAACAGAGAATTAGAAGTCTAAACCTGTATAGGTCCAACTCATTGCAGAATTTCAGAGTCTTTGTGTGTGCCTGTGAAAAAAATCAACAAATGTTTCCCTTTGTGCATTACAACATGTACCATCATAGCTCACGTAATGCTCTTATAAAACATTCAATGTCCTAGGCTTTCCAGAAAGGGCTCAGAATTGTCTATCTGGTCAAAGACAAATGTTTTTTGAGGTAAATTCCCCTTTAATGACCACAAAGATTGTAACTTTTTTTATATGAAGCTACCAAGGTTGGGTAAACTTTTTGGATATGCACTGTATACCTCGTCAATTGATTGGCAGCTATTTGTTGGAAAGAGCCTTGATGCTTGCCATTAGCTCTTTAGCACGAGCTGGGATAACAACTTTTGGCAAACCAACCTCGTATACAAAGTGGTCAAGAAATGCATAGAATGCCTTCAATTCGGTGGCGTATTCGATATTGAAGACAAAGTGCAGCTTGTACAGTACGTCCACAGCTGAGGTGATGTCTCCACAGCAGGGGATTGCCTCCTCGTCAATGATGACAAAGAACTGGGTTGGTAGACGACGACTTCCCGTTCCCAGCAGGTACGGTTGGCTCCTTTTGAGTTTTCCATCCTTGCGTTGCTCTCTGATGAAGGATTCCACGCTGGTGCCAGGCTGGATGAGAAATAAAAATGAACATCATTTTAGCATTGGCAGGCCTTCTCCAAGGTTCAAATATTTACAAATGTGCAAATAATATGCAGATTTCTTCTAAATTATTTTTTAATGATTTGTTGAAAATGTTTTTCTGTCAAAGCACAATCTAAATTCAAAGACAAGAAATACTGAATTGTATGTATTTTCGAGAGTATTTATTGTTGCTTTAATGGGTGCAACAGGAAAGTCCATTTTAGCATCACAATAAAAGAAAATTATACATGATTGATTGTTATTGTTAATGTATGGAAATCTCATGAAGAACAAGTGGACTATAAACAATTTCCAGAAATTTGAAGACAAAAAAAGAAATGATAGAAGAGCTCATAAAAATGAAACCATTTCATGAATTCATCGCGCATGATAGAATGATTACTTAACATCCTTCACTCCTCATAGAAGATTGGAATAAGACTACATGCACATTGCAAACATACCGGTCTTGTCACCAGGAAGTACTGCACTGCATCAGCCAAGGATGTCCTTTTTGCTGCATTAGATGGAAGGAGGTACACAGCACCCAGTAAAGCGTAGAGTGACATCTCCCCTTGAATACAACAATCAAGCAAAAATTATAAGGTTAAGATACAATCTGCAAAAGTAGCTCTAGGACAGAAAATTAGTTTGAACAAATGACAAGGGTTGGCAAATTGCCATAGCAATATTGTGCAATACATGCAATTCTAATAACTGAAGAAAAAATTATTTTAAGAGGCACTTTCCCCATGAAACAAAATAGTGTGTCCTGACAGACCATCTTAAGAATTATACAAACACTCCACAATTTCAGCAATGTGAGTTTGCTACTGAATGTAATCAAGTAAGAAAATCAGCTTCCTGCCCCAAAATGGAGTCTGCCATTTTGTTAAATTTGCCTTGTAAATTGACTCAGTGTTTCCATGTGTAGATCCACTATACAGGCAGGATCTATTTGTTTAACTGGAGGATATTTATTATGAGCACTTGTTCTTACCATCAGATGGTTCATACTGGTCACCAGACTCAGAAGCTGGATGATACAAGTCCTTCATCAAGGCTTGTATTTTGGGAAGCCGGGACATCTTGCAAATGTGGAGGATGCTCTGCATGAATCTTGTCTCCCACTTGCTAATGAGTTTTGCAGTGGCCTCTGGTAACAGCAGCTTGAATTCCTGTTGCACCTGCAATGACATGAATATTTGGTACACATTTCATATTACTTGCTGAATAAATCTACTGAATCATGAGTGACTTTATCATAATATCCATTGTTTTGTATTGAGAGTAATCAATACACTGAAAGGTGTATATATTGCAGATGCTTTGTATTACCCGTAGCATTTGGTTAATTGCAAGATTTTATTTTGCCAATTTCTGTTGTTCATCATGGCTAAAATTGGAAGCTACACCAGTCGAGATAAAGATATTAATATTTCCCCAGTACACAAATGAAGACCTATGAATGTTTTATATATAGGGTAAAAATCCTTTCTCATCCTATATTACAAGGAAATCACTTAAATAAACAATTCTGTCAAATGGATGGATTCTGCTTTCCTTCATGAAAGGAAGACAAATTTACCGCCTTCTTTGGGGTGCTCTTTGATACATCTCTATTTATACTTAAGCTTTTGGGAGTCATGAAATATTTCTTTGTACATGTAATCCCACATTCAGACAAGGGGGTTGATCAACCTTGCCTGATCTTGCGTTTAATAAAACTTGGAATCGCAAAGGAAATCAGGAATTGTTTTCAAAACTTTAACCGGACGGACATACACAGTTGGTGATCACCTCTCCGTGAATGTTGTTCAGGCAGGACAAAAAAAGAGAATTATTGTTTTAAAAAAACAGCACCCTTTTCTACTGATTGTGCAAGGACTATGAACCCAGATATAATTACATCAGTGATACATTAAAAACTTACAACTGTTGGTGTATCTTGAAATCTTGGGTAGCGTTCCAAGATTTGGATGACACTAGGCATGGTCTCGGCAATCCAGTTTCTCCTATTCTGAAATGTCTTTCGCATACCCTCCAGGACCTCATCCCTGCTATCCACAGAAGCGCGCTTGCAAAAGTGGACTAGTTCTGCTTCCTCCTCTGAAGTTACCACTTCCAACTGCTGATACGTTCGCTTGAGTTCCTCCTTCTTGGGAGCTTTCACCAAACCAGCATATTTCCCTGTTCGCGGGCGCTGCTGGAGTTCTTGTGGGAGACTTCTCCTCATTGTGTTGAGCTTTGTGCTCAAATAGCCACGTGAGGAATCAGTTTCATCATACCAGATATCCTCAAAAAAAGAAAGAAAACATAGCAGGATGTAAGGATCGAGGCATTAATTTGGTGACATTTGGCCATTAAACGATTACTACAACAACGACACCCAGATCATATAATAGTACCGGTACACAGTTAAACAATTCTCAAGATAAAGGGCACATTGATTGCCTAGAGAGAAAATCAGGAATGAAAAAAAAAGAAGAATGCGACAAAGACACGCAGTGACAGATACATGTAGATTAAGGCAATGAATGGTGAGGGTGAAGATGTGAGCTAAAGAAGCAGGGATGTGTGCCATTCAACCACCCATCTCCTCAACAAGAGACACCTAGGATCGTACAATTGTAACCACCCATTCTCTAGTTAAAGAGCACCAGGATCGTGAATAGAGAATAAAACTTGGATAAATAGATAAGAAGATGATAGAAAATAATAAGAGAGAAAAATGTGACATAAAAATCAAAGTAGGGATGTATGGATATTCAACCACCCATCTCCTCAACAAGAGACACCAGGATCGTACAATCGTAACCACCCATTCTCTAGTTAAAGAGCACCAGGATCGTGAATAGAGAATAAAACTGGGAGAAAGTGTTGAAGGATGACAGCAAATAATAACTTATGCAGGTTCATCATAAATTAGGTAAAACACCTGGAACGTGGGAAATGCTGCAAAGAAGAGAAGAGAGCATGTGAACATTCTACTTGCGAATATTTTAAGTGTGTATAAAGGGTCAATAAACCATTTATTTACTCTACAAGATACACCAGGAATATATGCATGGACACCCCCTTCCCCCCCCCCCCCACCGAAAAAAAAAAATATATCAAACATGTTTAAATTAGTGGAATCCATGAGAATGAGATGTTTTGCTGGAAAAAATGAATCCAGTAAGGTGTCAAATGTAGGTACTGCAAAAGGAATCATGCAGATTCCCCCCTCAGAAAATTGACAGAAATGCCTGATGAAAGTAAAGCACTTAGAGAAAAAATTACAAAAAATACTTACATAAGGATATCTTGATGAGGTTGACCTCAGACTGGGATATGCTGTGATGATGCTCTTTGCCACCGTAATCTTCTCTTCCCTAGTCGGGTAGCTGAATGTACAAAATGGGTAATAAACTATATAGTCACAGTCTAATTAAAAATAATGGCAGATATTTTTGAAAACAGACACATTTTAACACTAATGAGCTTGTCACTCACCTCAGAGCTTAATAGCTCCAAGAATCAACATCTCCATTCTTTACTCAGCAGTATATAATGCTGTGATAAAATGTCCACAAGTATGACATGAAAAAAGGTTAAATTCATTTCATGACATGAATTTCATGAACAGTTTTTAAAGCGAAAGTAACTTCAACAGTCCTGAACGGAGAGGATGACACTTTTCCTAGAGCTTGCACAGCCCAATACATGTATACACTCATACATAAACAAATTACCCCTGCTGGCATGTCCAGTAAGCATACCACAAAATATACAGTGTACTTTGTATGTATACTTGTTCAAAAATATGTTTCAATTTTACATTTCTGATTGTATTGCATTTTTTATGTGAGATGATATACAGACATGACTGAAAAAATAACCTGTGGCCATCATGATGCACTATAATGCAAATTAAACGGCACAAGTATCTTTTTCTTTCTATGCATCCTAAACCCTAAAGCATACAATTCAGTGCTTCAAGGATTAGGATGCTACTACATTATATAGATGCTAACAATTTGTTTTTATTTTGAAGTGGGACCTTTATATTTCCCAGCCATTTCATTACTTACTATGAATAGATCTTGACCATCTCAGCTGCCACAATTGTTGTCAGCAAATGCCTCGTTTCCGTAGTGATGGTCTGGTTTGTTGCGTATTCCGCCTCTATGAGGGGTCCCCGGGGGTGCTTTTTTACCATTTCTCTCACATCAAAACCCTGAGATTGAAGAGAACAAAGGAGACATATAATTACAATGTTTTCCTTTCCTTTTTGACAAGTACGACCACTACATGAAGCCTGCTAATGTATTAG
>JAVYIG010017320.1:0-26807 GCA_035222895.1 Strongylocentrotus droebachiensis
ACTCAGTTTTATGTAGCGCCCTCTTTAAAAAAAACTAAATTATCCCTTTATGGTGGTATGCATACATTATACATAGAGAGAGAGGGGGAGAGAAAGAGAGAGAGAGAGAGAGAGAAAGAAAGGGAGGAGGGGTGGGGAGGGCGAGGGATTAGTGTACCACGAATAAAAGACGAGTGGTTTTCCATACTTGGAAGGTTTATACATGTAAAAAGAATGATGAGATAGTTATGCACGATCGTACATAGTTTTTGTTTTGTGTCTTCCTGTATTTGTCAAGCTTTCGATCTACACCTAACGATCTGCATCCTGTATTTCTGAGTGGTTCCTCAGCGAAATGTGGAGTGATCATACTTGATCGTATCAGGACAATTACCCCTGGACAATCACCCCCCCCCCCAGAAAATAACCCCGCGAAAAACTACCCCCAGGACAATAACCCACACAAAATATCCTCGTGGACTATTGCCCCCTGGTACAATTCCCCACCCTACCCCCTGAAAAGTACCCCCTAGGACAATTACCCCCCCCCTCTCCCACGAAAATTACCCTCCCTTGTTCATTAACACTAAAAAGGCCGAGCTATTTGAGATCTTAGTACGGCCGGCATATGGAAACGTTTGCTTGTATTTGTCTCATAAAAGAAATTGATCACAAACTGACTCCCACACGGTGTTGAGTGCTCAGGGGTCACAGGCCACTGGCTTCATCGGGCAGGTAGCTTCATTATGTGAATGGGTAAATTAACTATTACAAAATGAGGGGACACATTACATTGTACAATAGGGACACACATTGTTTTATTGTGCAGAACATACTCTTTTATTGACTTACTTATTGCATGAAACTATAAAACCAAAATGCATTTTGTATTCTAACAATTGGAGAAAAAAGAATAATAACAGGTGAATGAAATGCATAAACACCATTAACACCTGGGGAGGAAGCATTCATAAATTTGAATACATATAGTTGATAAACGACTCCGATGAAACTATAAAACCAAAATGAAATTTGTGTTCTGGCAAATGGAGTACAAAGAATGATAGCAGTTGAATGCAATGCTTCAACAGCAACACAAATACCTGGGAAGCTAGGAAGCATCCATAAATTTGAATAATTTAGTTGATAAACGACTCCGCATGTGAACGTTTGTTGGAGCAAAAAGCAGTGCATTCTTAACAACACGAACCCATTAAAGGTAAAGACCAGTTATGGTCATGCGATTGCATTGTGAAAGAAACGTTGTGGAATCGATCAGAAAAGATTGATCATCTAGCATCTAGCATCTGCAAGGTTCTGGAATCATCAAAATGATAAGAAATTTGGCCCATTCTTCGTTAAGTTACAAGCACTGTACACAGAAAGATGTATATGGGACTACCCTATATCTCTCACAGACTATGAGAGAAACAAATTTACCAAATATATGAATTAGTAGGCGGTTTCCCGGCAAATTTTGTATCATCATGTATTAGTTAAAACATATTCTTTCACATGATTGGTAATGAGAGCTTCCATTTCATTTTTTGAAGTAGGGGCGTTTCCAATACTGGTCTTTACCTTTAAACAGAATGTCGGAATGTAAATTAAATTTGGCGCGGTTGGAAAATGCAGCTTTCTACCCTGCGACTTTTATGGTACGATCTAGTAAATTAAAACAGTAAAATGGCTCTCATTTTAAAATTAATCTTTAAATAAAACCCAAAACTTCATTGATATCCGAAAAAATATGTTAAATCTCACTAATAGTTAAAAAAAAAAGATGTATAAACATTGTGAAAGTGTCACATTTTACGATAAAAGACGCCGATTTAGCGAAGATGACGTCATTAGTGCGCCTGCATCAGGGAATTCTCGCTACCCCAAATAGCGATTCTGCCGAGATCCGGGGAAAATCCTGAAAACGCGCATTGCATTATGGGATAGCTTTTCGACATTACAGCTTCCTGTGCAGGCGCTATATTACTTGGCGCGATAGCGCAAACGTAAAACGCCGTCGCCACACAACGTGTATGCACCGAATATGTCGTCTGCTCGGTCTTGTTTTTTTTTCGCAAATATTTCAACGTTTATTTGAACATTTCATTCGTTGTTTTTTGCGTCTTTTGACATCAGTGACGATGGTTTTCTTTTGTACAAATTACACTGATTGGCATCGATTTTAGCGTGCGTGAAAACTCTGCACAGCGAACACAGGCGCTAGCGCCAGCGGGATGGGACTCTATACCGGAAGTTGTAGTGACGACCCGAGAGAGTGAAAATTACCTCGTCTCGCGAATTTCGAGATTTTCGTACCTATTTAGGGTAGCGAGAATTCAAGGTCAAAAGGTCAATTCAGACACTGATAAGTTATTGGTCGAGCCTTTTTGTTTCCTTTATTCCGACAAAATTATACAATCAATCAAAACAAGTTTAATACCAGAAGAAAGCTAACGATTACTATCTTCATTAACCGCTTGCCCCAAAGTCGTTTGACCACAGTGAAACCAGTGAGAGCTTGCGAGAGAGGCCAAAGTGTGATTGAAACTCGCTATTTGCTCTTCTCCAACGCAAAAAGAGACGACATTGTGCTGGATAAATGTATTTTTTCCGACAAAAGTACAGAAAATTTGCATTTGGTCTTTTTATATCATACTTTATGAAATGTTACCCGAGTGACTTCCGGGCGCCCCAATGCTGGAAAGAAACGCCCATTTTAGAAAACTTCACTTTTTCATGGAAAAATGCTTATTTGTTCTATGCACGCAAGTTAGATTGAGCGGATGATACAACGTTTCCATATGGGGGGGGGGGGGGGGGGGGGTTGCATTATGGCCCCCTTAAGATCTCGGCCGTAAAACGGCCGATCTCCGCGAAAATTTGCACATACGTCAAGTGAAGTGTATAGAATAATATGATAATTTCAATTTTTTGAAAATTCCACTAATCTTTATTCTTATGGTAATTTATGCAAATAAGGTCATACAAATTTATGTTACCCATAAATTATATATTATTCATATTTAAGCATTCTTTTTCACTACATATATTCATTAGACCATTTGGAATAATAATACGACAATTTTTTTTGGAAGAGCCAGCTTATTCTATATGTTATTTCTTCTTTTGATAATTTCTTATGTATTTCATTGTTTTTTTAACTTATGTATTTTATTGTTTTGTTGTTTTATTTCATTTGTTACTACAATTCAACTATTTTGACTCCCAAAACAACCACCTAAACTGTAAACGACACCCAATAACCAATGTTTGATCTATTTTTAGGAAAAATGACATTTCCATATGTTTTGTACACAAATCACAGAAATGAGCGATTTCGGGCCGACATGCAAAGACATGGTCACGTGACCATGTAACTGTAGGTCCGATTAAAAAAAAAATTCTTTTAAAAGATGCGCAAGACTCGAGAGAAAAAAGTCAGCGAGGGGCGGGGCGCCATCCATATGCGTTCCCGAACAATCAGAAAAATTGTGGAGGGGGGGGGGGGGGGGGGGTGGGGGGGGGGGGAGGCATAATGCCCCCGGCCTTATTTGGGTTAAAGAGGAAGTCCACCCTGATAATAATTTGGCTTTAATAATTTTTTATTTATTTATTTATTTATTTATTTATTTATTTATTTATTTATTTATTTATTTATTTATTTTTTTTTTTTTTTGGGGGGGGGCCGGGTAATAATTGTTCTCGGGGGATGATTGTCCAAGGGGGTAAATTACCAAAGGGATGGGGTTATTGTCCACGTGGGGGGTGGGGGGAGGGGGTACTTGTCCTCGGGGGGTAATTTTCCAGGGGTGTTTTTCCGGGGGGTAATTGTCCTTGAGGGTTTAAGGTTGTTCCGCTGGTAATTGATCGAGGGTAATTGCCCAGGGGTATTTGCTCTAGAACCGTTTTGCGTATATGCGTTATATCATGTTTTCTTGCTTTCGTATGTGTTTTGTATTTCATTCGTTTATTCTGTCTCTGTCTCTCTGTCTCTCTCTCTCTCCTCCCCCTCTACCCCCTCTCTCTCTCTATATATATATATATATCTCTCTCTCTCTCGCTCTCTCTCTATTGGTCCTTCTCCATCTTTCAGCGTCTACTTATACCACGTCCTTTTTTCTCCTCCTCACACTCTCCAATTCTATGAAAATCCCTTTGCCCTTTTCTCTCTTCATGTTACCTACCCCTTATCCGACTTATTCCAGGTAACGTGAATAAAGCTCTGAGGCGATACTTCAAAATCCAAATGGATTTCATAATTATTCATCACATCACAACCGCAACAAACATATAAAATATATATACCCACGGATCCAATAGGTCTAAGGCCTAACCAATTTAGTTGCTTATCAGATGATAAAGCAATAATTTACATCAAATGACATGCATCTAAGTTTATTTACATAGTCAACACATTCCGGATATCAATAATACGTTACAGATGTCCTGCAAATCCATGAACATGGGAAAAATTATGATTCCAGATTTCTTCAAGGTGACCAAACAGCCTCTTACGAGGAGCAACTTTTTAATTCAGCTCGAACAAAGAGAATGCACCTCCCACAACATAATGCACATTGGCATTGCAAGATCCCACTTCACTCATTCAGGTGTACTGCACACAAACTGTCAAAATCATTACAACACAGGCATTAATGGAAATTATTTTTTCAATATAATGGAAAGAAATGTATAAACGGCTATCAAATGATAAGATATAATTCCAGCGAATATTAACAGACATTGTCTCAGATTATCTGTGATGTTTTAACCAATCTTTACTTAATAAAAGGATAATAAGACAAGAATTCTTTGTAGACTATTTTGTGAAATTTGGTATATAAAAGATATATGGACTGCTATTCGAGGCATAGCTCTTTTTATACTGGCTCTAGGGGCCATAGCAGGATGTAACGCACCCTTGAGCCTATATAAACAGCTATGCCTCTCATAGCAGTCAATATATCTTATTTAAATTTCCACATGACTGAACAGCCCTCCCCCCACAGACTGAACCTAACTCTAAAATAAATCATATAAGAATTAAGTAGGTTATATTTACAGGCAGGTACTATATTCTATCATGTTTATTTACATCTTATCAACAAATGAGAAAGTTCACAACCTAATTGTAACTTTTAGAATTAGAACAAAAACAATGCAATGATTTATTCTATACAGCAAGAATTTATTGAAAAGGGCGTAAACAAGACAAAAGTTCTACATCGAGTAAATACATTCTACACATAAATTACTTTACCCGTAGTTCATGATGTAGATCCTGGTATACAGAACAACTCTTTTGAATTCTTACAGAATACTTGTATCGGTGTGATGAAGAATATATCAACAGGTCCTTACCGATTAGATTCCTAATGACCTTGTAATGAGAGTACAGTGCATTAATTATATCACCATCATTACAATATAGCCGATATGTGTACAACGCATCAATAATATTAAACAATCAATAGAGAGTTTATCTTTTTTACAACTTAAGTTCGGTTCATTTTATATTTCACATTTCACGTTACTCATTGCCAGTCTTATTTACAAGAAATGTAATAATAGTAAAAATACATACGCATTTTGAATACTTGCAGGTTCTTAACATATATCAAACCACTTTGATTTACTTGTAGTTACATGTACTTGTAAATTAAGAACTTAAGTAAAATTAGAAAGGATGAAACGAAGGAGCCTAATACGTTATAACATAGATAGTTGGTTGTAAACTGTATACTTTATGCTCTAAGTTGTTTTGCATAGATTATTTTAACAATAAAACCCATCCAATGGTTATCATATTTACATCACATGACACTATATGACGATGTTAAATGGTGGGGGTTCACAAGGCGCCTCAGTCTATCTTTCTCTCTCTCTCTCTCTCTCCCTCTCTCTCCCCCTCTATGGGAGATAATATGATGTGCTTGCAGTATTCACAAATGTGTTGATCAGATCAAAGTACTTTCGAAGAGGCTGCAGAGAATTTAAGAACTCGCCCTTAAAATAAATTCACATTCTACATATATTTCAAAGTGTAAATATAATAATTAAAAGTTTAAAGACGGGGCATAATCAATATTCATCGTAGATATCATGTTACTGTCCATTTTAACCTGAAAATCCTTCAATTAGCATAATTAGCATACAATTATTCAGTTTGCTAAGTTTCTTTTTCAAATCCACAGTAGTCTGCTGCGATCACGTGGTCTGTCGAGGGTCATCTTCCAATGTGTTCCAATGTTCAATACGTTGTTGCTTTACAACACCTATGATTCTGGAAACATTCAGGATAAAACAAATCATTCATGTTTGAACAAAACTATGTTTAAATGAAAAAAAGGTACGATTCATCCAACTTAATGCATCATTGCTTCATGAAATATTACCTGTTTCAATTACAGATCTATACATTATGGTATATACTTGTATATTCAAACTTTATGGATATTGCAAGTGGAGTTTCTGTTTGATAAGATGCAGGCTACATGATCCTTTGAAAACTTTCTTTAATTATACCTATAAATAAGAAAAGGGACATTTTCCATCTTTTCATGAGATATTAAAATCATATCGCTTAAAAACGGAGGACGAAGTACAATAAGCGTTTTTGCCTTATACATCATGTACATGAATTAAAAGTACTTTTTCACTAAATATGTTCATCTATTTGTGCAGAGTTTTTAAGTTTCCGAAAATCATTACACAGATTAAGAAAAAACCTATTGGTAGACGTGGTCATTTTAATCAGAACCCAATAGACACATACAAGACAGCTTAAATTATGTGTATACAGTTTAATATTGGGTAACGATTGGGTAACGATATGAATACCAAAAAAACTAGCCTACTTTGAAACGATGAAATGTAAGAAAGGGGAGAAGAATTGAACTAAGGATGGGCATGTAATCTAGTGTAATATCTTACCACACCATACCTTACGGTGACAGTCAGCTTGCCTTCACTGTTTACCTCCGAAATTAGTGGACCTAGATGCGGATTGGTGTCACACGAATCCAACCTATAGTAATAAAACAGTGCATTTGGGGAAAACTATACATGATCTTCTAAACAAGACAAACCTGACATACGATACACTCTTAACAAACTTAGTGGGATTGTAATGTGGTGTATGGTATGTGGTGTGGGAATAGATGACGATTACACATCCGGCCTTCCATGATATTTTTCTGTGATTATATTACATGCATGCAAACCATGGTATCATAACTGTGTTTGTAGGTAACAGCAAATCTCTGAACATCATCATGAATACATAAATAAAGTACTTGATTTTGATTTATCTTAAATTGGTATGAATAAATCCTGAAATGAAGAGATCACCAGATTACGTGCTCTGGCAGGTCTAACTGCTAGACGGTTTGGATTGAGTTTTGGTGCATGGATTTGGAGAGACTATATCATGTTTTCTGCCTGTATTTGGGTCTCACTGTGCTTCATACTCGTTAAGGCCATTGTTTTTAAATAGAGCAGTGTGGCTCCTTTTTTAAATTCAATATATACTCGTATATTCAAACTCATAAATATTGCATTACTGTAGAAAGTATGTTTCATCAATCTGCTTTTTGTCACGGTGCTGAATTTATTTTTGCTAAAATGTATGGTCCAGGATCATTACAAACATTTCTTCAATAAGAACTATAGATAAGATAAGGAAATTTTCCATCTTGTGATAAGATATCTTTTTTTTTAAAGAGTGTCGAAGTACAATGAGCATTTTTGCCTTTGAAAAACATCATGAACATAAGAGAAAAGTGCCTTTTCACTATAAATGCTCTTATAGTTGTAAAAAGTCGCTCTCTTTAAGTTTGTTAATTTTCAGATTCCGGAAATCATTACACAGAGCAAGAACTGGGTCATTTTAATCAGGCGAAAATAAAATTATAAAGGGTAGATTCAATACAAAATAAATATGTGTAATATTTCTTTCTTGGGTACCGATTGGATGAAGTTGAATATGGATAACAAACAAATACAAAAATACTTTTAAATGATGGAATGCAAGAAAGAGGAAGAAGGAACAATCGGAGGATGGGCATGTAATCTAATGTTATATCTTACCCAGCCATGCTTCGCGATGACAGTCAGCTTGCCTTCACTGTTCACCTCAGAAATCAGTGGATCCAGATCCGCATTGGTACCACACTCTTCCAACCTATGGTAATAAAACAGTACATTTCGGGGCAGAATACATGATCTTCAGAACAAACCTGACGTACTTTAAAAAACCCATCAGAGATGTATGCTTTGTGGTGTGAGAACAAAGCGGTTAATAAACATCGGACCTTGCATAATATTGCATGATTTCAGAACCTTGCAGTTCACACCAATACTTAATATATGCTACATAATTAACTTTTCTGATCGATTCCACACCGTTTCTTTCAGAATGTAATCGCACGACCGGAGTTCAACTTTATCTTTAATTGCATTCAGATCCACTCTTACAAAAATTAATGTATTGAAAGTTATGTTTTTGGGGTCGTCGAATATTGTGGATTAATTTTCTGATCTAAATTGCAAATATTTAGCCATCCTAATTATATGAAGATATTCATTAAAATTATAACTTTCCATTTTAATGACCGGAAATGAAAACTTAATTTGTTTATTATGCATAAATTAACGTTTTTACCCGTCTTGAAATGTATTCCTTTTGTTCAGTATGACAATGCCAACCTCAACCATCATATTTCTTGAATTGATTCAAGAAGGAGCTTAGATGGCAAATTATGCAAAATAGAAATGTTGATATATCTTTGCCGAAAGTTTTTTTGCATATTTTGCAAACATCAATCGTAATGTTGATTAAAAAACGTGTACATGAACGTGTAAGGCAATGAATAATTTGAATAATTTGCATGCTAGGCAATTTTAACTGCTTTCCGCTACTTCACTGAAATGGAATAAATTCTTTGGCAACTTCTTTCTTTTAGGTAAATTATTATTTTGAAAAAGAGAAAACTAGTAAAGAGAGAAAGAAAATTAATCAGAAGGGAGGAGAGAGAGAGAGAGAGAGAGATAGATACGGGTACGGATAATGAAGAGGAAAACAGATCACAGTGAAAGGTAACCAACGTGTACCATTCCACAATGTGTACAACTCCAATGAGACTCACCTTATGCTTGTTAGGTGTGGATGATCATCCAACTCACGGATGATCTCAGCTACCTTCTCGTTGTTCAGTCTAATGTTGGTAATGGACAGCTCGGTGAGTCGAGGGCATGATGTTATCACCGCCTTGCAAAATGACACGGGATCATCTAGTGTAGATGTGGCACTATGCGGGTCTCCCTGGATGTGAAGGTGAGTTAGATGATGGAACGGAGAGCATGCCATCATAATGATATCTGATGAGACATTCCCCCGTCTCGACCAGTTCAGTTTGAGGGTTTTCACTCGGGGACATGATGTATTAAGTCCAATATTCCACAGGATGGTCACATGCTTACTATCCACAGATAGCTCATCTACTGCGGTTGTTTGACCAGTCTACAGGAAACAACAGCGATACAAAAAAGATCGATCACTATATATACTATGTATGAAAACCAGCACTAATGTAAGAAAATATATTAAATATACTGACTGATTATTTCTTTGATTTGATATGATTTGATTGATTGAATTATTCTTTATTTTATTTTTCTTTTGCAGTTTTACAATTTTTTACATTTCAAAATTTAACAAATCATTGCAAATTTGACACATTGCAAAAGAGTACAGGCCTATGTAGAATAAAGTAAGGCTGGCTGTAAATGATCAAAAACATCAAACAGGAGTGTTGACAAAGTAAGCAAAGCTTGATAGCATGACTACCCTGTATGGATACATACTAATTTTACTGTTCATATAATGAAGGGTAAATATTTCACAAATATACAGTAATATAACTTAAAATGTTTTAAGTTGTCCTGGAAACAAAAAAACAGGTACAGGTTTGTGGCAATTGGGACGAAGAATACAGCTGCTTTTAACCCTTTGGATACCGACATTATAAATGATATAGAGAATCTTCCATTGGCAATATAGCCATATGCGATACCTTTCAGGACGAATTGTAACCCATTTTCCCTCCAAAATATCAAAAATACCATTCTGTTTTCAATTTCAGTGATCCGGCAGATTATGCTTATTTGGGCGATTCTGTTCAAGCTGGCTCAATTATGATCTCGTATTCTTGTATGTTATTGTATGTTGGAAGCTTAGCGAGAAAAAAAATCAATCAATCAACCAATCAATCGTGTTTCATTAGGCATACACGTGTAATGCCTTCCATTAAAATAAAGGTTAGTCTATCATAATACTTTACATAAGGGGGAACTTTCAATATTTTGAATACCAAAAATAGAGGGTTTCCCGCAGTAAGATGTAACATATCATGATCGCATTGCCAATACGAGTTTTACTATATCTTTAACATTATCGACATTCACAATTCCGTTTTTATTCTTTTTCCGCCTGTTTGTATACTTTGTTAAAATGTTTCTTATTTTGTCCGTTTTCACCGAAACGACCAATGCCAAATTCTGAATGAGGATCAATCCTTCTTTTTCCCTGGAAGAGGACGGGATTGTAGTACTAATTCTTATATTTTTTATTGTGATATTCGTTCAGCCAGTTTAAAATAAAAAAACGTTCAACTGATTTTACATTACTGAACGTTAGACATTTGATGATGAAGAACATAAGCAAAACAATCTGTATACAAAATAGCAAACGGCAATCATTCATCAATCGACATTTAACAAGCTTTGACAAAATGTGTATCCTGGTTAAATTTCATCTAAATTGAAAAAACTAAGAATATGCATGTATAGACGTTTGACATATAAAATCATCCATTGATTTAACGAACATCCCGTAGTATGTAGTTTTAATTTGATTTCAAAGCAAAATACATTATCCTTTCGGCAATTCCATTGTCATTCATATTTAGTATTTTTGTTTTTTCTGAACCCCTTCCTTTTGAGTTTCGAAAAAAAAGGATTTTTACTTCAAACTTTGAATAGTAAAGATACATACCAGTGCCTCTCTATCGTCCGTGTCAACTCGTCTGATTTTTCTCAAGCTGAGTGATTGGAGGCATGGTAGCGCGAGGATGGAGTGTAGTCTTCGTGGAGTCATCATGGAAACACCCGCAATACTCAACGTCTCGATCTGTGCCAAGATAATTTATCAGTATACAAAAGAGGTAAATCCGCAACGATGTGATCCAATCATTCTTTTTTACTAACATAAACACCTTTTTTAATCATAACTAAAATCAGATGTATCTGCATCACATTAACTCATTCACTTTAAGTCTTATGATTTCGCCTCCATTTCTACTATAGTTCAAATGAATAAACATATTTTAATTATTTAAAAAAAAAAGCGTGGCCTGATATAAATTATGTCCATAGACACCCTAGGCAGGCACGCGAATTTACATATTCTCGAGCGTCATGTAAAGATTTGGGCCCCTTCTTAAGAGAGTTTATATTTATCGCAACTTACTTGCGACAAATATCAATCACAACTATGTACTTAAGATATAGGGAACTACAAACTTGCGATTGATCCAAATCAATCGCAACTGTTTGTACGACGGGGAACATAAACATCATAATATTCATGGCTTCATATATTATTTATCTAGTGTTACAAATTATTCATTAAGGAATGCATTTAAAGTATTTTACAATTATTATTTTTAAATTGACTTTATACATCAATAATACAATCAATAAATCAAAGAATCAAACACCTCGGTATATTGCTTGAATATTTGTAGTAGGCCGATCAAAATCCAACATTTTTAATTGACCCCATATTAATGAAAAGCCGTCTGTCTATAGTCAAAAATTATAATAATATCGCAATCGCAAGTAAAATTTTAAAAAAAATGTAGGAATCATCATCAGGTTAAATATCTTATTGTTCCCTTGGTTGGTTCTAACATATTTGTCATATTGTTGTTTAGTTTGGGGGAGTACATATCAAAGAAGTCTTAGTAAACTAAACTCATGAATTGGGGGCGCTATCATGCAAATATGATATACAGTACCTACAAAGCCCCTCAAAACACGCTGTAGTAAATACTGAGATAGAGAGTGAGAGTAAACTAAGGGCCATGACTCTTGAAAGAATAGAGAAAGGCGAGATGACGAAGGACAAACTAATGTCTCACATATACGGTAGTAGAATAAGTGCCTGCTAAAGCGAAATAAAATATTATATCATCTCTATACTGTATATGACATAATATGCTAGGGACTATTGACAATATATTTTTTCAAAAAGAAGCACACTACTTTGTACATAATATGCGCTTAAAACATTCTTTTAAAAACATCTATATCTGTTATTCATTACGGTACTAAGGCCATAGTCTACTCACACGATTCGTTTTCCCTTTTTTTTTTTACATGGTCAAACTATCATATTGATATGAGAGTGCTCGTAACAGATGAAAATAAGTGATGTCTTTCAAAAAAAGTGTGAAAAAACAGTTACCCCAGTTGAGTTTGAAGAATGCAAAACAGTTGGCAAAAAATCGTTTCCAATAAAAATCGTGTTCGGTATACCTTTGATTCTGATGCCTCAGAGGCCATCGTTGAGTAGAACTCATCACTCAGCTTCACATCGTACAGCTTCAGTGATCGAAGATTGGGCATGAAGCAGAGACCTCTCGCGTAGTGTGAGGATGCGGCAGAACGCAAATGCAAATGCAAATGTAAATGCGTTAGCTCTTCAATCTGGTGACAGGACAAGTTGAATAAAGCGAACAGTAATATCAAGTATAGGCGACATGTATAATTTAAATATTTGTTCATTGTCATTGATGTAACATCATTAACTTCTACTTAGAATTTTACATGAGAGAGAGAGAAAGAGGAAATTGAGAGAGAGAGAGAGAGAGAGATAGACATAGACAGAGAGAGAGAGACAGAAAGAGACATAGAAATAGAGATAGAGAGAGAACAAAACCCACAATGGAGCAAAGAGCAAAGAGCAAGAGCAACTAAAAGCGAAATGAAGAAATACTAACAAATGTGATTAATTATAAATGGAAACGAGAGATCCCGTCAGTTCGAACAGAGTAAAAGTGTATATCTTATTATTTCTACTGTTAGTATATGTAATATCTTGTTGGGACTATTGATAGCAAACTATGACAAAACTATAAAACAGGCTATTATGAATCAGTATCATAATGACACTAAAATCCAGTCTTTTCACATGATCAGGCGCGCCGGAAGCAGTTTGGGATTGGGGGGCAAACATTCCAGGGGGCTCACCTTCCAGGGGCAGTGACGTAACGAGCAAAAACGTTTTGAAGGGAGGGGGGCAGAAGAAAAATCTGCATCACCACCACTCTTATACGTTACATGCAGGCCCCGCGGAACATTTTTTCAAAGTAGATTACTAACGATCAGGTAAAGCGTAAATTGGCGTGAGGTCGAGGGCCTGAGCCCCGACAGGGGGTCAAGGGGCTGAACCCCCAGAAGCTTAGGGGTTTTAGGCATTAAAATTATGGTCAGATAAGCAAATTTAGATACCTTATTCGTGACACTGGAAGGCCACTAATTGGCGGAGAGTCCAGGGAGCAGAGCCCCCGGAAGCTCGTTTTTTTTTAGGTATTTAATAACGGTCAGATGAGCATACAGGGGACCGCCTTAGGGCCCTTGGTGGGGTCCGGGGGCGGAGCCCCCGTAAGCTCTGGGGTTTTAGGCATTAATTACGGTCAGATGAGCATATTTTGATACCTCATTTGTGACATTGGCAGGACACTTATTTTTTTCTCTCTCTTTCTTTCTTTTTCTCTGTAACAAACTTTTTCAAAAAGTGAGGGGGGCTCGAGCTCCCGAGCTCGGCCGTTCTGCAGACCCTGACATAAAGGCTTCTAAATAAGCATATTTTTCGCCCGACTGTAAATTTGGGAATTTTTTATTTTCCAACAAACGCATAAAAAGATATGACTTCCAAAAAATATAGAAAAAATACCGGGAAAAAATCATATCATTTCAGCAACATTCGTAAATCACTAGTATCGAATAACAAATACCCCCACCAGTACGCTAGTGTTCAGGGGCTCATGAGCTTCTCACCCCTATAACAAAAAACAGACACACTTTCCCATTCTCTCACAATATGTCCACGATATGCGTGTATCGCTATTATAAAAACCTCCATTGATAAATATAGGTAACATGCGCAATGTTTAGGAAATATAATTCATGTTAACCTTCCTTTTCTTTGAATAGAATTGTATACGTCATTTAATTTAGGTTTTTATTATTGTTATGTTCTTTTGGGTTAAAAATACAAACCATCTTTACTCCTTTACTGCTTTTTTTTTGAGGGGGGGGGGGGGGGGGCTGGCGTTTTGGGAGGGCAAAAATGCGTTTTGCCCCCCACTTTTTTTGGTTGGGGGGGGGGGGCAACTGCCCCCTGCCCCCCCACTTCCGGCGCCTATGCACACGATTCACATGATGGTCAGACTTTTTGAGCGTGCTTGCGAGTTATGACAATAAGACCCCCAAAATGCGAGCATACAGTTAACCACATATATTCAGTCTGAAGAATGCTAAAATATTTAGGGAAAAAATAATATCCAATACAAATTGAGTTTGGGTATACCTTTGACGTTGATGCCTCAGAGTCCATCGTTGAGTAGAACTCATCACTCAGCTTTACACTGTACAGTCCCAATGATCGAAGATTTGGCATGGAGCAGAGGCCTCTCGCGTAATGAGAGGATGCAGCAGATCCTAGATCCGCGTTCTTGTGAGTTAGCTCTTCAATCTATTGAAGTGACAGGACAGGTTGAATAAAGTGAATGCTAATAGGGACTTTTAGATTTGCGTGGACTGATACGTGTGACGTCCATTCACGGCAGTGCATTAAAAGGACGTCGATCGTAGCATAGACCTATTGTCTTCGTGCGAATCTAAAAGTCCCTAATATCAAGTATAGACGACATGTCTAATTTTAATATTTGTTCATTCTCATGAATGCAACACCATTAAAGGGCAAACCAATCCTTGCAAAAATTATATTCATGCGGAAGCAGAAAAATCAGAGAAAAGTTTGAAATATATCGGACCAAAAGTAAGAAAGTTATGAATGTTTAAAATATGAGATCACGGCAGCTTTTTGTCAGTGGATTGTGACGTAGTGATGGATAACTCTTCCGTTTGTTGTGTACCAAAATATCTATAACTTCTGTTTTTTTCTCCCAAGTGCCTTCACCTTTGGGGTACTACTCAACATTTATTATGAAGAGTAGATTATTACAGGTAATGTATAAAGAAACCATCCCGAGTCATGCATTTTCGAAAATATTTTTGTCATTTTGTATGTTATAACAAATTTGAAAGTTGTCCGCCACTACATCACAGAAACATTCCCGATCCATACAAGTTCAAGAGCACATAGATAGGGGGATTGCATTTTAGAAACAAATTGAATGGAAGGGGATCGCTATAGTGCAAATTTGGTACGTTATCGTAAGTTAATATCAACGAATAAGGGTATTGCGGCTGGACTACATGACATATCCACAGAAACTTTGTGAAAATGGTAACCCGACCCATAGATTAAACGAGAAATTTAAATGAGTATTATTTGTATGGTACATAATGAGTTAAACTTCTAAAAGACACTATAATACACTATGTAGGTTCTGAGGCCGTCTATAATGCAAAGTTTCGGTATTGAAAAAGGAAAGTTGCTACGCTTTCTTGCATAACAATTTAATTGTAAAAAAACCCCGTTGGTATCACATAATTAGAGGATTCATCAACGTTAGTAGAGTAATCAGACACCTTGGACCGTGAAGCTGCAACAGAAATTCCTAGATAGAATTTAGCATCCCGACGCACGCTTTCAATGATCAACCTTCGTAAGTTCTGCAATGTGAAGAGACCTACTGCTGCTGCGTGTGACGATGAGGTGTTATGTTCGAAGGACGGGCTAGCGCCCAGTTTTTCTCGAATAGAGGGCGTTGTTCTTACCTGTAAAGATATGTCAGCATTCGATCTATAAACAAGACTTTCAATTAATAAAATCAAAGATACCATGCTAATAGTTTAATTTGGGCAAACATCATTGTAGGATGCATTCGTTTGGCGTAATTTTTCTTCATGTCTTCACCATTATGCTAGATTCTGACAGTATTTATGTATGTAAATTGCATGGATACAAACACACATTCTAGTCATTATCTGTAATAAGTATACTTGAAAGGTACGTAGTTATAAAGGTAGTATACCGGAGGGCATATTGAGTATAGAACGACCTACATTTTCTATAGTTCGTCTGGTTGGCTCAGCCTTTTATTTTTGTTTGGTTTTTGTTTAATATTGAAACAGCCATGCATTGTTTCCTTACTCCTTTATAAGCAAGTCCTTTAAATTTATATATGAGGAAGAGACAAACGGTAACATGTTTGTCGTTCTCATGTGAGACTGATTACACATTGCAACACAGCCCACTATAGTACGTATATAATGACAACATGGCAGTTCTAAATGATTATGGGTCAGAAGGATGAAACAAGAATTTGATAAAAGAAAATGAGGTACATCTATAATTCTATTCACGGAACTTACTACTTCTGTCCCCATTTTCTCCAGTATGAAGAGATATGCGCCGATTGGACCATGATAATCTAACGTAAGACATGCCTTCGTATTCAAAAGATTCCTGACGGGATCAATGGCTTCTGAATCATGACATTCAAAAGCTACCTCAATGATGAACTCCAGGTCATCAACTTTCTTGCATAGGGCTTCCAGGACCGACTTTCCTATTTCACAATCATGAGCTGCAGTGAAGTACAAGACATATCTGAATTCCTTGTAGTCTTCTAGAAGAGTATCTGCCAGGATTCTGTTGAATTCTTGACGATCTTTGTGGAACAGTGATGCAAGGTATAAACTCGCCATGTACTCCTGTAGTAACTTATGAGGGAAAGAGAATTCTTGGATGAATTGCTTTCGCTGACTTTCTCTGATTCGCAAGGGTGCTGGCCTTATTTCCTTGCTAAGAATCCCGACCTCGCATGCAATCATTGCAGCCTCTGTGCATGAGCCTAACGCTTCTTCATCGAAGATGAGCTGTTTAACCAACAGACCTTCAAATGCGATACGACCGATCTCTTTCATACTACCACTAGCTTTGCTCATGCGGCTTCCATAACCCTCTTCATTTGGTTTGGAAGAGTATTGCTCTTGAAGTGAAAAGACAAGACGCTTCAAGAAATGCGAGAACGTTTTCATTGTCTGAATATTTTCCCGCCCAAGTGGCGTTTTCCACAGGCAACATAGCATACAGCAGAATATCGGGAAGGGTGCCATGTACTCAGAAAACACCTGGTTTGTATCAATGAGCTTAATGAGGGTCGAAGCAGACTGAAAGTCATCAATGAAAAAGTTTTTGATATATGTTGACATGTTTTGCCTCGTGAAGCCCTTAACCTTACCAAACGTGTAATGGTCATTAATGGTCATGTTGCTCTTGATCTGATCAGCTCCAAAAGGACGGGTTGTGATTACGACTGGGGTATTAATGAATCGTTCCCCTCTTACGATCGATACAATAGCGTCACTGTGATTAGGCTCTCTGATGTCGATTTGTGCCTCGTCTAGTCCGTCCAATAAGATAAGGACTTTTCTCTGATTATCCCTGATATATTCATCAACACCTTCCCCTTTTATTTCTGTTTCGTCTGGGAAATGGCCCATAACAGTATCCCCGAAGAATCTGCTCTCTGTAATCTCTCGAAATGATTCAAGAAACAGCAGATTGATTTCTTGAAGAATTTTACCCTCGGCCCAATCAAGAGCTATCTTAGCAAACAGTGTCGATTTCCCTACACCAGCTTCTCCAATGAAAGCTAATCGTGTTACAAAACCTGTCGTTGTTTCAGTTTTGATGACTTGAAACAACCCATCATAATCTATTGGCTCCTCCCTTTCCCCTCCCAATCCTAACATTAGGACGAGACTGACATAGATGTGCTGAAGCCGTGTCCGTGACTCGGAGTCCACAGGCGATGTTTTGACCTTAGCGAATTTCTTGCGATATCTATTTTTCAGTTCTTCCTTTAACTTTAGTATGGCACTTGTGTCACCTGGGGAAAGAATGGAAGAGCATTGTTGCACAATAGTAATATAAGTAATAACATTCGATACAGACTTCGTTGAATACACTGCCGAGGAAGTTGATATCGTATGGCTGTTTCTGTTTAAACAGGTTCTGACTAAAAAAAATGAAGCTCAGAATGTATTATGCATATACTACGATGGAACAGTATATGATAGATTAAAGCCAATGATCGTGAGACGATGCTTTTAAACATGTTGTAAGCGCAATTTGTCCGACGTGTAAATTGAACCGGTAGGTCACATGAAGCCTTTGAAAAGGCTTCATGGCTTTCCTAGCTGTCTCCACATTCATATATATTATTGTTGTTTTATTGTATTATAAATGTTTCTCTTTAACTTGTACGCTATGTTTTGTATTTTATATGTTTGTTATGATGTTTTTATGATGAATGAAATAATGTTCAATTCAATTCAAATACTATGTAGTAATTATGTGTCACGCAGCATGGGCAATGCTGCCACAACGCAACATTTAGATGGAACTAATCTATTTTTTATAATTTCATGTCAACTATTTTCCGGTGGTATGAAAGCAATTAAATTTGTTTCGTCAAAATGTCATATAATTATATTTCAGAAGAAAGACTTAATGAATTGTGAACATGATTCTGTTTAACATTTTATTTCAACATTTTAGAAAAATTTATGTTCGTGCATAAGATGCATGCTGTGATATAATTTTAATTTTTTGTCGTGATTCTCTCTGTATCAAATTGTAAACATGAATGGAAATTAATGTAAAAAATGAATATCAGGGATTGACAAAAGTTTTCGTATCATTTCAAATTGCAGCACAAAAATGACCGTAAATGGCACATAAAAGGACTTTAGTTATTATGTTTTGTCTGTGGAACAATTTATTTCACGTGTTCTCGTAATCGTGTGTGCATAAAATTGTCTTATCAACATATCAGGGGAAGTTAAAAGGAGCTGTTGAGAAAGAAGAATGGAAACTGTTTGATAATGTGCATATAGTTTGTAATGGAAAGTTTTACTCAAACTAAGGACATGGTTTTCACTTAAGAAAAGGAATCAAGTTGCTGTATAGGTATTTTTATATTAAATATAATTTATATTTGGGAAGCTTACCTCTTGTGCTGCTTGTGAAACATGTCTCCTCCACCTCTAATAGACTCGCCCTTTTGAGAGCTGCTCTGAGAATTGGGAGTCGCTTTGGTGGTTTTACCGTCTCTGCCCAGTTCTGAAGCATCACCACATTACCATGACTGGTCTTTCTATCTCCAGCCCAATTCGTTTGTAATGCACGGTTGATATCAGGATTCTGAATCCCAAGCGCGAGACCAAGTCTTGTTAAATCGTCATCATTTGATATGGCGTCTCCTACTCTAATGATGACGTCATCGCATCCACGCGTTTGACTCGATGCTTGACCACTAGAATATAACAAAATACAGAATTTAAGCATTGTATCCTTAAACTTAAGCTACCATCTAATCAAGTATCGGTTGGATATCACAAATTCCATATCACTTAGTAAATAATCAAACGAAATACTCTGGTCAGTTTTCAATTCCTTCCTGCTTCATCTTTCATGTTACCGGTATGTGAATTCAGTATTTAACAGAGTCAAAAATAGCCATAAAATTATCACAAATCTTAAACATTCATTTTAATAATACACCAATATGTGAGCTAGTAATATTCTTAGATTTAAAGGTACTTAGTAACATTGTGATGGTTTGATTTCACAAATCTGTTGAATCAGGATGCAAAACACGTAAAATTATGTTTTTATGTATGGATTATCCAACTACGATGCCCCAAATCCGAAATTAATTCACGCAATTCGAAGATTTTTAACAAAGTTCAACGGGTTTTCGAACGGGCGTCGATGTGCGGCGCTTCTGAATCTAAATTCTCCCAACCATTTTTGAATTTTCCCAACCGTTTTTCCATGAAAAAAAGACATAAAAACAGGCCATAAAAAATTTGTCAACACTTAAATGTCTGGAACGGAATGTAGAGCCATTTTATTGCTTTGTAAGATTCCCATTCGCGTAAAATATAATTAAAGTGTACTAATATAGTTGGGAGATCGATCGGATCAGTTTTTCCCAATATGTACCATAAACCCGGCCCCCCCACTCAGGTTTCGAAATGACCGCATGCGTGTTGCCAAAATGTCCTTTTCGTAACAAAAGAAAAAGGTCGACCCGTATTGACTTTACACACCGGACTTTTGCTGAAAGGGGGGGGGGGGGTGCTGAAAAAGGCTCGTATACAAAAGAAAAAGGTCGAGCCGTATTGACTTTACACACCGGACTTTTGCTGAAAAGAGGGGGGGGGGGGTCGGTTGGAACACGCATATGCGTACCCTAAATAACACTGAGTGGGGGGGGGGGGGGGGGGGGGAGGGGGGCCGGGACCATAAATAATGGTCCGTTTCGCTCAAATTTTCAGATTATCTTTAAGTGTACATTTAACATTGAAGTCACTACCTTAGCACCACTATCTCTCATCTGAACAATGTTACAAAGACCCCGTTCTCATTCACTTCGTTGTTTCAGTTTTGATGACTTGAAACAACCCATCATAATCTATTGGCTCCTCCCTTTCCCCTCCCAATCCTAACATTAGGACGAGACTGACATAGATGTGCTGAAGCCGTGTCCGTGACTCGGAGTCCACAGGCGATGTTTTGACCTTAGCGAATTTCTTGCGATATCTATTTTTCAGTTCTTCCTTTAACTTTAGTATGGCACTTGTGTCACCTGGGGAAAGAATGGAAGAGCAACTTCGTTGGAGCGGTCTAACTAAGACCCGTTCCTCAGGAGCGGTTCTTAGGTGAGTGAGAACGGTCAAAGTGGTCCAGGAAGTGGACTTCTGGACCGCTCCAGAAGACCACCTCCGGAGGTGGTCTTGAGGAACGGGTCTTATTAAGAGCGGTTTGGACCGCTCTAACGTGCAATGTGAACGGAAGCGTACTTTGAGCGGAAGTGAGCTAGTGACGTTCCGTGCGAAACATGTACGGTTTGTATTCCGCGCGCGAAAAAAATGACCTGCTGAACTGAGGTGCCATAGCAACAAGACCACTTTGACTCGTGGAGCGGTTTGAGCCATAAAAAAACTGCTCGGAGTGTGAACGCTCGCAAACCGTTCCTCAAGACCCGTTCCTCTGGAGCGGTCTAACTAAGACCACTTTCAAAGTGAGTGAGAACGGGGTCAAAGTCCCTCTAATGAACATTTTAATACTTTAGATATACTTAGTCATGTTGGTGGTGATTTCGATTAAATAGAAATATGAAATATTTGAATTTAAAAATCCCCATACATTTAGACTGACAAGGAAATCTACTTTTTCAACTGCAATGTCGTTCTCGTAGGATTTATATTACGATCCCTTAAGGGGCTTTCTTATATCCAATTGGACGTAGGTTTCGTTGGGATACATTCATATTGGGTACTTGATCACGATATTATAATAGTAGACCAGCCAACATTAGAAAAGCATATGATTCCAATATGTTCATTGAACCAAATTCATGACCCCATTCCAAAATGTTGTATTACCGTTAAGGAATTTACTATTTAATATGGTCAACTGTAGGGCCTATATAATCCTATCTGTTCCTAGTGTACTGATAACAAGAATCGTTGTATCTTGGAAGTTTGGTGTTGATCATTTCTTTCCCTTTGAGATTAATAAGGAATAACGATATATTGTTTATTTTCAATTCTTGTTTCACAACAGGTGTCGATCATCGTTTATAGTTACTACCAATGGTTCATTCAGATGACATTTTAAGGAATAATAATCTGAACTACTCCAAAAAGTGATACATGATCTTACTCAGTCATTGGCATTCCATGACCAGTGCACATTTAATAATTATACATGTGTCACAGTGGACTTAAGCTTAACATATCTGTACCTTGTACTTGGCGTGTCATCCCTCGGGGGCTCGATAATTTCTTCAGGTTTCTTAGAAAACCTCTTTCCCATCGTGAAGGTATCTAGGCGGAGGAGAAATTGAAACATATACAAAGAGATACATAATAGAGATACATAATCACGAACATGGGGTCCACCGTTAGGCGGTTTAAGTCCTAAAAATTGACCGGGTAAAGAATATTCAAATGTTATGGATGTTTTTTCATTGGGGCCTAATGACGAGTTATTCCATTAAACTGTTATTAATGAATGAACTTCCCTACTAAGAATCAAGTCTTTGTTTAAAGAGTATGCATAGCATTTGAATATGTTAATAAGCCGGTCTATAATTTTCAAACTCTCACTGCGCCTGGTAACATACTGTATAATTATGTGACAAACAGTCGAGGTGCTTTCAAAATCAAATTGTTTCAGAAAACCTATTATGCTGGTCAATTTATGTCAACATTTAGAGTATGAGTCAAATATTATAGATAATTTTGAGAAAATTGCAAATCATGTACAAGATCAATTGGTAAGTAATGTTAAAGGGAGTGTGTCATGACGTTACTATGTGTTTTTCACGTGGCCAATCGGGTATAATACGGCTACGGACGACGCGACCGCAGCATTCGCGTACGTGCAACATAATGCGAAACCGAAGCGTAGACTTAAATAAACTTTAAAACGAAAATAACAAAAAATATTAAATAAAAACATTGACAAAAACGACCTCTTTCAATGTTCCGTAAATTTCAAGGCTACAGTCTACATGGCCGACAATGTCGGTGTTGTGTGCCATCTTACAATTTGTTTGAGGGTCTGCTAGACTTACGAGACATAAATATTCCTTAATGTTCTTATGTATTCATTTGTTTTGTTGCTCATGTGCACTGTTAGACTATATACTAGGACGACACATTTTACCAATGATAATTATGTGCATATATTAGAATAGGATGTGCTATTTCATGTAATTGTATGGATATGCGGACCTTATATACACTCGACTCGGTCGACTGGTCCAAAATATATGACAAGGATGATGTAAACTACTCATTTGACAATTTTTTGAAAATGCTTTATTATAATTCTGTTATTCTAATTTGCATAATCGTTGAATCATAAAAAATGCTCCAGACTTCATTGGATATTAAAATATATATTGAAATGTATTTACAGAAGAAAAACATTTATTCTACAAATATGAAAACAACCCAAACGGTCTATAATTAATTGTAAATACTCTCGATAAAAACAAGTTGACATGAATCGATTTAAATTGTTTTTAGGGAGCTTGTGATGTGTCGTATCACACCAAAGCCAAATACCTTGCACTTGTTAAGGTATGTTACTAAATTGTATCACTCTCCCATTAATGATAAGATTTATCGAAATTAATTACGAAAGTTAGTCAGGATCAGGGTTTCTTAAAGTTGTATGTCATTCTATTACCATGAGCTTTTATTCTTTGTAAGTGACTATTGCTCCGATCAACAAAACCTTACAGGTAACGTGTTAAAAATGATATACAGTGTTAGTCAAAAAAAAAGTTTACACCTAGAAATTTGCTTATTATTTAAAAAATCATCTATGAACAGTATATTATTATACATCTTATGAAAGAGTGTTTTATCCCAAATCATTTGGTATCATTTTTGTGTGGTTTATGTTCACACTTGGAGGAACATGAGGCATTGTTTGCGAGAGTGCAAAAATAAACTTGCGCCTAAGTTGCTTATTTGATGTTTAAATAAAACAATTGGGATTTGGGTTTTAATTCGGTCTTTGCAGATCCAAATAACATCAATAACAACATTAATTATGCCACACATATCAATTATCGAATATCAAATATCAACGAAGATATGTGTGTGTGTGTGTGACTTTGCTTCTGCAAAAAAGCATAGGCAATGAATTTCATTTTACACATTCAATTCATTCCCTCACTCCGCTAATCCCAACATAATACATACTGTAGGCATCACTCACTATGAACATGTCTGACAAAGAGAGCGGACAAAATATACAGTTCCTCAGGTAGACAAAGGAACATCCCTTCACTGCTACTATGTAAAAATGTGTAGAACAGGTGTCACATGCATATTCACCTTTTTACATAATAGCAGTGAAGGGATGTTCCATTGTCTACCTGAGGAACTGTATATTTTGTCCGCTCTCTGTGTCAGTCATGTTCATAGTGACTGTGGCGCAAGTCGATTTTTGCACTCTCGCAAACAATGCCTCCTGTTAATCCAAGCGTGAACACATACCACACAAAATTGATACCAAATGATTTGGGATAAAACACTCTTTCATAAGATGTATAATAATTTACTGTTCAAAGATGATTTGAAAAATAATTAGCAATTTTCAAGGTGTGAACTTTTTTTTGACTCACACGGTATTATACTCATTGATTACTTAATCCTGCTATATGTAAAATGAACCATGAATTAAAGCCATTGCATTGTGAAAGAAACGGTGTGAAATCGACCAGAAATCTTGAAAAGCATGGCTCTTCAAATGCCTTCATATTCTAAATATGTCATGTAACATCGTAAAACTCCAGGGTAGGATTTTTACGCCACGTGTTCGTGTAGTCCCATATGCATTTTTCTGTGTACAGTGTTTGTAACTTCCACATTTCCTATCATTTTGATGATTCCAGAACCTTGCAATACACACAAACTCTTATATGCTAGATGATCAACCTTTTCTGGAATCATCAAAATGTCTTGGTAAGTCTTGGTAAAGTAAAAAAAACTGTACACAGAATCACGCAGTAGCTTGGTTGTTTTAAAGATAAAGACCAGTATTGGAAACGCCCCAATTTAAAAAAAAATAAAATGGAAGCTCTTATTACCAATCATGTGAAAGAATATGTTTTGAATAATACATGATGATAAAAATGTTGACGGGAAACCACCTACTAATTTATATATTTAGTAAATTAGTGTATTTCCCGCCTGTTGAGAGATACAAATGCACGTATCGCGCACGTGTGTGTAGTCTCATATACATCTTTCTGTGTACAGTGATTCTAACTTTATGAAGACTTGGCCAAATTTCTTATCATTTTGATGATTCCAGAACCTTGCAATACACACAAACTCTTATATGATAGATGATCAACCTTTTCTGGTCGATTCCACATCGTTTCTTTCACAATGCAATTGCATAGACCAGAACTCAACTTCATCTATAAGATCATGGCTAAGATCTAAAGTTCTAAGAATATAAACACTTTGTCTATCAAAAACACAGCATATTGTCACAATCATTTCATGAAAAGAGGCAAAAACAACAAATTTGTCCCAACTCTATGGAGTATATAATGATAAAAAAATAAAATGATAGTTAATCTTGCTCCTAATTACATTAAAAAATATTTATTTCTGACAGCCCGGCCTATTATTATACAATGTACGAACATTGAGTCCTCTTTCTGTTCTAAAAGCACATACAGAATATAGGTTAACCTATTCTTAGTGTCAAGGCAATGATATTTATCAGGCTGCCTATCATCTCTTAACATGTGTATCATTTGGGGAATTTTTTAGGAACATTCCAAGAGCCTATCTTTCACTTATACCCTCTGTGGTATTGTATTGCTTTTATACGGTGCTCCCGCATTGTAGAATGTCTGTCCGTCGGTGAGCGAAAACTCGCTAATAAAAATTCAATGACGAACACACACACGCACACGACCACACGCACAGAATACAAAATGTCTGCTGCTGAAATGCTCAATACAGTAGGTAAATAAAATATTCTATAATACTGCTTAGCTTCTGCATGGTAGCAAAGGGATTACAATCTTCCTAATAAAAGGATTGACAAAATTTCGAGAGTAATAGAAAAGACACTTTGAATGAAATCATTTGTTATTCCGGTCATGCACACCAGTTTTACAACAAAAAAGAACCTTGAGTGCATTGGTGATATCGAGTTCAAAAACATGTTAGCGGTACAGATTCTAAAGAGTAAAAAGTCAATGGAAACTGGGGAAATTTGAAATCCATGCATGTTAATATTTGAGCATATTTCGCCGTTCTGCTCCGATGCAAACATGGCTGGGTGAAAGAAAATTACACAAGAAGAATCAGACATGCCTAACAGAACCAAAAAGTGATTCAACTAACTAGTCTCCTGTTAATGACGCTTTTGATGAAAAGTAAATGATTTTTCACGCTCTCCCATTCCAATGTTACAGTAGTAGATTAGAGATTGTTTATTTATTTCTTGATATAGAGCAGGTCCTCTTAACCATAGTATGTATGTGGGTGTGAGTGTGTGCGTGAGTGCGCGTGTGTGTGTGTGTGTGTATTGGGTTCTTACAGACGTGTATCAATCAGATATGATTATTTACGTCTAGGGACCGACCTTTAAACGTCACCATCAGAAAGACCGTCGTGACTCAGTTTCGAACCTGTGTCCTCGGCTGAATCAGTTCGTAACTTCCACTTTTAGCTGGATTACAGGCGTACGCCACAACGCCTAGTTAACCACTAGGTTAAACACTAAAACATAAATACCGAACCAAATGTTTGCGATTGAGTGACAAATCCGAACCCAAAATGATTTCCCCTCAGTAATTTCATGGCGAGACCAGAAGTAGAATAATCAACTATAATGATGCTTTAACTATGTAGAGAATTAGAAGCTGTGTTAATTTTGAGACAATAAAATCATAATTTGGTCGTTATAGATAGGCCAATGTTCAAAATCCAAAATATTAAAACTCACTGCT
>JAVYIG010017321.1:0-26807 GCA_035222895.1 Strongylocentrotus droebachiensis
ATATATTGTTATTTCATCAACATAATAATTTGGCCTAACTCAATTTGCCAAAGTTTAGTTATGTTCTGAACTTTTCAATTCTATTCCAGTCGAGATGAGACTTGGAATATAATAGCTTAGGTTTTACTTTATCATTTCATGACAATGTTGTACAGTTGAGCTCATGTTTTGTAGCATAGTTATGTTGTGTTCTATACTACTTTGTATATATTTTATTCTTAGTTTGTTGTGAATAAGTTTATTAAGTTAGTTGTTATCAACTCATTCCTTTCTCTTTCTCTCTCTCTCTCTCTCTTTCTTTCTTTCTCTCTCTCTCTCTCTTTCTCTCTTTCTCTCTCTCTCTCTTTCGATTCATTCTATTCATGTCGGGTTATAGAATTACATTTATTAAAATCTCATTGTTGTATTAATAATGAGAGAGCTAATTTGGACACCAGCGAGACAAGTCATATTTTTAGGAGAGTACAAGAACCATATTCTTGTACTGTTATTCCTTCTACTTTTAAATATTGTATTCTTCGCCTGGTTGTCACCCTCCCTGAACAGATATTCGTCGCCCTGTTCAGCCCCTTAAAAGTCCTACTGTATTAGACGAACGGAACTGGTTTAGACTGTCCCCCCTGTTACCAAGGCAACGCTCTTCGCCCTGGCTAAGAAGAACAGAAGGATTGATAGTTTTATACCTAAGATAATTATAGTCCCTTTCTTTTAAACCTTGTAAAGTTATTTTGCACGTATATGTTAAGAGTTCTCACTGTTAGTTTGTGAAGCCTTGCATGTCGGCTAAAGATTCCGCTGATATATGTAACTATTATATGTTTATCAATACATGTTTTTATGTATTATAATTATTATTTTGATGAGTGATATTTTGTAGCTTAACCTACCTTTGAGGTTAAGTGTTAATAAATCCTTTCTTTCGGATCTTTCACTCAAACTACTCTGTGGAGATATCCTTATTTGTTTTCTTGTTTCTTTAACTAAAATCTCCTGTATAAAATAAACCCCTGAACTGGGTGCAGGTGAACAAGGATTTACCTGTGACACAAATGGAGGCACTGCCCGGATATTAAATTTTCTTGGAAAATAATAGTTGTTTTTCCCAAAAGGAAAATCCTGTTTAGATTATACATTTTTTTATAATTGCTTTTAATTGAGACTTTAGGTTCTCTTTACCTCTCTCTTCGCTTGGAAGAGATTAACTATTTTCTGTGTATGATTGTTGTTGTGTTGATTGCCACAACTTGTAAAACACTAATTTGGACATAGCGTATATTTGGAAGTGGTCTTAATAGTTGAAGTGTGACCTTATCAAATTTGTTGCTGTTGTTCAGGTCAAATCAGTAGCAGCCCTACTACTGACAGGCGTAACAGTTAACAAGGGGTAGCTTGTCCAGCTCAGTTGTTATTGTGGTTTTTATTTTGCTATTTCAATATCATTATCATTTAATTATTTTTTTGTCTTCTATATAATAATTAACACTTTTTATAATCCTGATTGGCGTTATAGAATTGTACATTTAGGCACCTTAATATTCTAATCTATTCTTTTTACCCCGTTTTGGAAAGTTAACCCTTATAATCTATTAAAGATGTCTCTCGACTCTAAGTTTAAGGCCGAGCTAGAGAAGTTTCTAGCCGATCAGGGTAAGACACTCTTAGACCTCACAGAATCACTTGGGGTTAGTGATATGACTAATCCTAGTCCCCCAATAGAGCCCAAACATGATACCGTACCAGAGACTGTGGTGAAACACATAGTCTCAGCTCCATCTTCTCACAGGCGCCGACTCCGTTTGTTTTCTGGGCGGCGACCTGTACCAAATGGTGAAGCGGACTTCGACAATTGGAGACGTCAGACCCAGCTGATAGTCGACGCTGATGATTTATCGGAGTCTGAGAAAATCAGCAGGCTAACAGAAGCTCTTTTACCTCCTGCCAGTAACGTAGTATGGGCATTAGGGAAAGGTGTGAGCGCCAAGGATAGTTTAGAGGGGCTGGAGAAGGCATTTGGTACCACATCCGATGGGGAGGAGCTGTACCTACTTTTCACAGAATGTTATCAGACCAGCGAGGAGCTTCCATCAGACTACCTCCTTCGACTTCAGGACCTTTTGATAAGGGCCCAAGAGAATGATGGGATAAATGCAAAAAGGATGGACAAGGCGAGGGTACACCAGTTCTCTCGTGGGTGCCTTTACAACGACGCCCTCCTTCACACCCTGGCATTGGGAAAGCGGCTCCCACCCCCTGATTTTGTGTCCCTCCTTCATGAAGTGAGACAGGAGGAGCAGAAAGAAAAGGACAAAGAAGTCAAGCGTAAGAGTGGGATGAAAGGAAAGGGATCCCATTCCCATGAACAAGTAGTCCTCCAAGAACCCGACCGAGTGGCTGAGCTTCACGAGATGATGATCGCTTTACAGCATCAAATTTCGAGCTTAATGCCCTCAGGGAGTTCAGCTGCTCGGGCAGGACCAGAAGCCACCGACCAGAGGTCTAATGGGAGACCGAGAGGACCAAGGAAGCCCACATATCGTTTAATCTGCTACAACTGTGGGAAAGATGGCCATCGCATGGATGAGTGTAATGGCGAGACAAATGCTGTTTTGGTGCAACAGAAGATTGCAGCAAGAAACCAGCCAGCGGGAAACGCCGAAGGCCGCCAGTAAAGGGACGACAGGTGGCCAAAGACAAACCCAAGAAGAGTCCCATAAGGCGATCTGCAAAGGTGAATTTGCAGATGAAGCCATCTCAGGCCACATCCAAGAAATCTCCAGCTGCACTAGTGGGTGACCAATCCACTGTCTGGGCTGAGGTCGACGGAGTGCCCTGTGAGTGCCTTATGGACACTGGATCCCAAGTGACATGCATATCTGCTGATTTTTATCACAATAAGTTGGCACACCGTCACTTGGAATCCATTGACGACCTGCTCGTGGTTGGTGCAAGTGGAAGCACAGTTCCATACATTGGCTACATCGAGATCCATTTGCACTTCCACGCTGACGAGGCCGGCGTTCAGGCAGATGAAACCACACTGGCACTGGTTACTCCAACCCGAGATGGCAGCGATCGAATACCCCTCCTCATTGGTACCAACACTAGTGTAGTAAGGAGAATGTACGAGAGCTGCAAGCAGAAGGCAGGAGCAGATTTTCTCCAGACGTTGAAAGCAAGTAGTGCCCTTGTTTCTGCCTTTCGACGAGTTGACACCGAACAAAATGAAATTCTTAAAGTGCGACCACCCTTGAAGGTCATTCTACCCAAGAATGAAGCTACCAAGCTAAAGAGTGGCGAGACGACAACATTGAAAGGCAAAGTGGATTTTCATGGAGCACCAGCATCCTTACTCATGATAGAAGAAGGCAACAACTGTTTTTCTGCTGGTGGTTTGATTGTGAAACCCACCCTTTCTTCACCTTCTGAGTCATCCTCTTACACAGTACAGGTAGTAGTATGCAATGAATCACAACGAGACATTGTGATTCCTGGTGGAGTCCCCATTGCATATGCTTTTGCGGTAGATGTGTTTGAGAGTTCCACCGAGCCCCAGAAGGTAAATTGCAATACTGCAGAGACCAACCCCGAGGTAAGGAAGGAGACAGAGTTTAACATAAACCTTGCTGAGTCTTCCTTGACTTCAGAGGATAGAGAGAGACTAACCAAACTCCTACATTCCTACCAAGATGTGTTCTCTGTAAATGACCTCGACATTGGGTGCACCTCTTCAGTCAAGCACCGCATCCAACTATCAGACGACACTCCCTTTCTAGAGAGCTGCCGAAGGATTCCTCCTGCCGACTATGAAGACACCCGGCGTCATCTCCAGGAACTGAAGAAAATGGGCATTATACGAGATTCGCAGAGTCAATTTGCATCACCCATTGTTCTTGTCCGGAAGAAAAACGGAGACCTTCGACTCTGCATAGATTATAGGAAATTAAACAAACGTACTGTCAAGGACCAGTACAACATTCCTAAGATAGAAGATACCCTACACACATTATCTGGAGCAGCTTGGTTCTCCACCCTTGATCTTAAGTCCGGGTATTACCAAGTCGAGATGGAAGAGGAAGATAAGCCAAAGACAGCATTCTGGTGTCCTCTCGGGTTCTACGAGTTCAACCGGATGCCCCAAGGGATCACCAATGCACCAGCCACCTTCCAACGATTGATGGAGAAGTGTATGGGAGATATGGCTATGTCAGATGTCCTGGTATATCTTGACGACTTGTTAGTCTTCTCTTCCAGCCTAGAAGAACACTTCGAACGACTGACCAAAGTTCTATCACGGCTACGAGAGTACGGTCTGAAACTCAATCCAGAGAAGTGCTGTTTTGCCAAGACATCAGTCAACTGTCTTGGGCACGTCGTATCCAAGGATGGGGTGAGCACGAATCCAGACAAGATTGTTGCTGTCCAGTCATGGGAAAGACCTCTATCTGCGAAGGAGTTGAAGACGTTCCTCGGGTTCACAGGTTACTATAGAAGGTTCATCCCTCATTATAGCCGTATTGCAAAACCCCTTCATGACTTACTGCGTGAGTATGAACCACTCCAAAAGCGAGGGAAGAAGCAGAGCTCGTCCAAGTCTAGCAAGTCCATACCAGCTAAACCCAAGCCATCAACACCCTTTGGTGACAACTGGACAGCGAAGTGCCAAGATGCTTTTGAGGAGTTGATAAACAAGCTCACCACAGCACCAATCCTAGCTTTTGCCGACTACTCATCACCCTTCATCCTTCATACTGATGCTAGTACCATTGGGCTTGGTGCTGCATTGTATCAGATGGTTGACGGCAAGGAAAGACCCGTCGCCTATGCCAGCAGGGGTTTGTCAAAAAGCGAGACGAACTATCCAGCTCACAAGCTGGAATTCCTTGCTTTAAAGTGGGCAGTAACAGAGAAGTTCGTAGATTACCTCCACAGGGCTAAGTTTACTGTCCTAACCGATAACAATCCCCTGACCTACATCCTTACCTCCGCCAAGTTGGATGCCACTGGTCACCGCTGGCTAGCTGCCCTTGCTAATTTTGATTTCACTATCAAGTACCGGCCTGGCAGAAGAAACGGTGATGCAGATGGACTTTCGAGGAAACCTCAAGCATCCCTCGGAGATGATGACGACTCGATCAACACCCAAGACAAGATCGTTAAACTTCTGGAACGCCTACAGGGAGATGAGGGTGTCTGCCCACAAGATGCTTTCAAAGCCATCTGCGAGGTGCATCAAGAAGAAAATTCTGCCCTGATAGAGATGCTCACTGACAGTGAAGCAGCCATTCCAGACGAGTTTAACTTGCCTGTTCCAGGGCAAACTGCACTCCCTTCGTTGACTCCTGGAGACTGGCGGAGATTACAGCTGGAAGATGACTCCATCCGGGAGGTGATCAAGGTCATTGAAAGTGAAACGAGAGTCACATCACAGTTGCGATCGGAGATGCCCCAGGAGGCCAGAGTAATATTACGGCACTTACGTCACTTGAAGTTGAAGGATGGTGTGCTCTATAGAGTTGGCAAAGGTGTAGATGATAGACCGATGCTTCAGATGGTTTTACCCAAAAGCCATCGCGGGGAAGCATTCCGACTCCTTCATGACGAGACTGGTCACCTTGGGATGGAAAGGACACTCGACCTCCTTCGCAGCAGATTCTACTGGCCACGGATGGATGCGGAGGTGGAACATCGCTGTCAAACCTGCGAGAGGTGTGTTCAGCGAAAGCGGCGTGCCCACCGGTCAGCTCCCTTGGTCAACATAAAAACTACTGCACCTATGGAGTTGGTATGCATGGACTTCCTCTCCCTAGAACCTGATGACAAGAACACCACCAACATCCTTGTCATCACTGACCACTTCAGCAGGTATGCTCAGGCTTATCCTACTAGGGATCAGAAGGCCAAGACAGTGGCAAAGGTTCTGTGGGAGCAGTTCTTCATCCACTACGGTTTCCCGGAGAGGCTGCATTCTGACCAGGGCAGGGATTTCGAAGCTAACTTGATAGCGGAACTGTGTCAGATTGCCGGGATTCGTAAGTCCAGAACTACACCCTACCATCCACAAGGGAATGGCCAAGTCGAGAGATTCAACCAGACCCTCATCAATATGCTTGGTACGTTGGAGGACGCGAGGAAACAGGAATGGCGTCTCCATGTAAAACCCCTGGTCCACGCCTACAATTGTACCAAGCATAGTGCCACCGGAATGTCTCCCTATCTTCTGATGTTTGGGAGGGAACCCCGACTGCCGATAGACGTACAATTTGGACTTGGAGATCAACAAGCTGCGGCTCCGTCACACCATAAGTACATCCAAGGTCTGCGAGAACGGCTGAACCAAGCCTATAGGTTGGCTGCCGGTCAGGTTGAAAAGGCTGCCGCTTATCAAAAGAAGAGATATGACCGGACGGTTCGAGACCAAGCCCTCACAGCTGGAGACAGGGTCCTTGTCAAAAATCTGGGTTTCAAGGGCAAGCACAAACTGGCTGACCGGTGGGGGTCTAGACAGTACATCATAGTCAGGAGGATAAGCAGTGACATGCCAGTCTATGTGGTGAAACCCATAGATGATAATGGCCCCGAGCGGACACTCCATCGCAACCTTCTTCTACCATGCGGATTCCTCCCTCAGGAGCCTGATGTGGAAGTCGTGAAGCCCAAACCAGCTCCAAGACCAAAGCCTCGTAGATCAAAGAGACTACCAACCAACACACAGCCTATTCCAACGTTACGATCTTCTGATGATGAATCTGAATCGGATCTATTTCTTCCTGTGGATCCAGTTGTCATCCTAACTCGTCCCACTCCTGCCCCTCGACGACATAGCTTAATTCCTACCCCAACTGGTCCAGAAGATCCAAATGCATCCCTGAACCCTGACGCTCAGGAGTTTGTACCAGATCACCCTAATATTCTAGAACCCCAACCTCACATCACAGACCCTGATGATACGTTCCCAGTCACAGACACAGAAGATGAGCCAGAAGGACGCCCTAGAAGATCATCAAGGAGACGTGTTCCCCCAGATCGTCTCTGGTATGGTACTCTTGGGAGGGCGAAATTTAAACTCATGGAAGAACACCTTGCTGTTCAAAAGCAGAGTCTAGTACTCCTACAGACCTGTTTGCGATAGTTTTGTTTTAATTGCCATGGCGGGACGCCATGATTCTAGGAGGGGAGAGTGTCAGACCCTGTTTATTAACAAGGTTTGAGTAAACCTATATTGCTTTAAATTGTTACACCTCTCTTTGAATTATCCCTTTAAACCTTTTTTATGTTTCGACCACCTAGCTGGTATATGCCACTGGTGAAGGGAACAAAGAGACCCCTGTCCTATAGGCCTTGTTTATGTTAAAACCCAGACCACTTCTTAATGACCAGTCGACACATTTACTGGTACTCCTTATCTTATGGATAGGGAATATTGGGGTTGTTTGCCTGGTTTGGGAGGAAGATTGGCTCTCCCTTTGAGAGCTAATTTGGACACCAGCGAGACAAGTCATATTTTTAGGAGAGTACAAGAACCATATTCTTGTACTGTTATTCCTTCTACTTTTAAATATTGTATTCTTCGCCTGGTTGTCACCCTCCCTGAACAGGTAAGACCCACTGTTTTCTAATTCCTTTTAATTCATTGCTAAGGCTGTAATCGAATATTGCCTTTTGTTATATAGTTATTCATTTTCACTATCATAAGTCTTTAGTAGTATTTTATTTGATAGAAGAAGTGAAATGATTTACATTCAGTCAGAATAGAATAGGATATGTTCTATTTCAGTATGTTATACTGCCCTGATAATTATTCTTAATTTACACTAAGAAAGATGTTATATATTGTTATTTCATCAACATAATAATTTGGCCTAACTCAATTTGCCAAAGTTTAGTTATGTTCTGAACTTTTCAATTCTATTCCAGTCGAGATGAGACTTGGAATATAATAGCTTAGGTTTTACTTTATCATTTCATGACAATGTTGTACAGTTGAGCTCATGTTTTGTAGCATAGTTATGTTGTGTTCTATACTACTTTGTATATATTTTATTCTTAGTTTGTTGTGAATAAGTTTATTAAGTTAGTTGTTATCAACTCATTCCTTTCTCTTTCTCTCTCTCTCTCTCTCTTTCTTTCTTTCTCTCTCTCTCTCTCTTTCTCTCTTTCTCTCTCTCTCTCTTTCGATTCATTCTATTCATGTCGGGTTATAGAATTACATTTATTAAAATCTCATTGTTGTATTAATAATGAGAGAGCTAATTTGGACACCAGCGAGACAAGTCATATTTTTAGGAGAGTACAAGAACCATATTCTTGTACTGTTATTCCTTCTACTTTTAAATATTGTATTCTTCGCCTGGTTGTCACCCTCCCTGAACAGATATTCGTCGCCCTGTTCAGCCCCTTAAAAGTCCTACTGTATTAGACGAACGGAACTGGTTTAGACTGTCCCCCCTGTTACCAAGGCAACGCTCTTCGCCCTGGCTAAGAAGAACAGAAGGATTGATAGTTTTATACCTAAGATAATTATAGTCCCTTTCTTTTAAACCTTGTAAAGTTATTTTGCACGTATATGTTAAGAGTTCTCACTGTTAGTTTGTGAAGCCTTGCATGTCGGCTAAAGATTCCGCTGATATATGTAACTATTATATGTTTATCAATACATGTTTTTATGTATTATAATTATTATTTTGATGAGTGATATTTTGTAGCTTAACCTACCTTTGAGGTTAAGTGTTAATAAATCCTTTCTTTCGGATCTTTCACTCAAACTACTCTGTGGAGATATCCTTATTTGTTTTCTTGTTTCTTTAACTAAAATCTCCTGTATAAAATAAACCCCTGAACTGGGTGCAGGTGAACAAGGATTTACCTGTGACATTTATTTAATTGAACATAAAATATAAGAAGGAACTTTAAAACATTGATTAGATAGTTGTGTGTTTCAGATACTGTCATTTAAGGCCTGCATGTTTTCCTTACTTCGCCCTTATTTTAAAATCGTTAGACACATACATTTTTTAAAATGTTTTCCTTCATTTCTTCAGGTCGCCTACATATTCGGAGATAGTCAACTTAGGCCCATCGTACAGGGGCAGGTGAAGGTAGGGGAGGGTCCTATTCAGCTGGTCATCAACAGCACGCCGGGCGGAACCTGTCGGCACATCGAGCAGGAGATGCGGGACTTCACCTGGCATCATAGACCCGACATCATCGTCGTAGCAGCAGGAACGAACAACATCGATTGGATGGCAACAGCACTCGACGACGCATGCCGCCAGTTCCGCTCTCTTCTGCAAACTGCCCTCATCATGACCCCAACGGTATGTTAAAGTATTTAAATCCTACAAATATCACTTTTTGCAGTAATGAAAATAATAAGAATGAGTGATTTCGTAGAATATATAAGTGTATCATTTTAATTTAATCAAATTGATTAATTTAATTTTGTAACTTCCAATCCATTCCCATAAAAAAACTGCCCCTTTAAAAGTTATGACCAATTTGTGTTCTGTTAACAAAATTCCGAGTAGGTAAATGTCTTAAATTTCTCTAAAGCCGCGATTTGGAGGAAGCAAATTTGATGATGGAATATTTACCCGAAGATATTTCCTAATGATACATCGAAATTGTGTGATGCTTTCTAATACTTTAAAAAAGAGTAATAAGTCAAAGGTAATGTTCACATACCCAGAGTTAGTGATTTTACAAATTGTTTGTAGAGTGGTCCGATGTGGTGTCAGTTTGTTTGCCGCACTATAATCACAATTACCTGAAAATATCAAGAATTAGAAATACAAATTCAAATCCCACAATGTCTTTTTAGTGCCTTGACATTGTATTGTTTTTTACGTTTATGATACTTAATGCACTATTTTCCAGGTGTTAATTATATCCTGTCTGGCTATTAAATTTGAAAAACTATATACTAACCAAATTATTACCCCTGCGATTGCTGCTGAAATATATGATTTAATTCTTTTGTTTATGTTCTGAAACATTTATATACGACGGTGTTCGACGTTTCCGTTTCGCAGCCCCCCCCCCCTATATTAAACGACTCAACCTGGTTCTCGCCTTTCTTAATACAAATTTAACTGATCAAAACACTTATTTTTCGTAATTTTAATTTTGGAATTATATATTTAATAATAGCCCCCTTTTCTTTTTTTGTTTGTTGTTGTTCATAATGTCTCGTAAAATGTATCTTCTTATGTTATAATTATCTAGATTGACCTTTACTTTATCTTGCTATCTAGGAGTGTACGTTTCGTTGGTTTTGTTAAATCGTGTTGCAACTATTTTGTCAACAACATGTTGGTTATACAATCCAAAATTGTCAGATCTTATGTACAGAAAACAAAGAATACTTACTTTTATATTCTTAAAACATATTTTCTTAAAAATAAATAATTGTTTATCATAATCTTAACTACAAATATAATACATTTATTTGAATTTGAATTAGAAAAATACAGCTCCAGAAATTTAAATTGACACTACTTTTCCATGTATATTCTATAATCAGGTAATCGCCACGAACATCGCTCCCCGACTGGACTCGAAGGGACATCTCGTCGATAGGTTCAACCGAGCGTTCGCCGCGATCTGCAGAGAGGAAGGAGTCCGGTGGATGAACCTCGCACACTGCTACCCTGTCGACGAAAAGCGGTTATGGGCTCGTGACGGTCTCCATCTGAGCGAATGTACCGGTCTACCCAGGCTCTTCACAGTGCTCTACCGGAGGATGACGAACATCATGTGGCCCGACCCATCACCACCCAGCATCGTTCGCCAACGATCAACAGCTGCACCACAACAGATGACCTTGCCGACACAAGCCCCTCTCCGAGTGATGCCGACACCAGCCCCTTCCCGAGCGATGCCGACTCAAGCCCCTCTCCGTGTGATGCCGACACAAGCTCCTCCACGAGTGACGCCGACACAAGCCCCTCTACGAGTGATGCCGACACAAGCTCCTTCCCGATGGATGCCGACACAAGCCGCTACCCGAGTGATGCCGACACAAGCTCCTCCCAGAGTGACGCCGACACAAGCCCCTCTACAAGTGATGCCTACACAAGCTCCTCCCCGATGGATGCCGACACAAGCCGATCCCAGAGTGATGACGACACAAGCTCCTTCCCGATGGATGCCGACACAAGCCGATCCCAGAGTGATGCCGACACAAGCTCCTCCCCGATGGATGCCGACACAAGCTCCTCCCAGAGTGACGCCGACACAAGCCCCTCTACAAGTGATGCCTACACAAGCTCCTCCCCGATGGATGCCGACACAAGCCGATCCCAGAGTGATGCCGACACAAGCCCCTCTACAAGTGATGCCTACACAAGCTCCTCCTCGATGGATGCCGACACAAGCCGATCCCAGAGTGATGCCGACACAAGCTCCTTCCCGATGGATGCCGACACAAGCTCCTCCCAGAGTGACGCCGACACAAGCCCCTCTACAAGTGATGCCTACACAAGCTCCTCCCCGATGGATGCCGACACAAGCCGATCCCAGAGTGATGCCGACACAAGCCCCTCTACAAGTGATGCCTACACAAGCTCCTCCTCGATGGATGCCGACACAAGCCGATCCCAGAGTGATGCCGACACAAGCTCCTTCCCGATGGATGCCGACACAAGCTCCTCCCAGAGTGACGCCGACACAAGCCCCTCTACAAGTGATGCCTACACAAGCTCCTCCCCGATGGATGCCGACACAAGCCGATCCCAGAGTGATGCCGACACAAGCCCCTCTACAAGTGATGCCTACACAAGCTCCTCCTCGATGGATGCCGACACAAGCCGATCCCAGAGTGATGCCGACACAAGCTCCTTCCCGATGGATGCCGACACAAGCCGATCCCAGAGTGATGCCGACACAAGCTCCTCCCCGATGGATGCCGACACAAGCCGATCCCAGAGTGATGCCGACACAAGCTCCTCCCCGATGGATGCCGACACAAGCCGATCCCAGAGTGATGCCGACACAAGCTCCTCCCCGATGGATGCCGACACAAGCCGCTCCCAGAGTGACGCCGACACAAGCCCCTCTACAAGTGATGCCTACACAAGCTCCTCCCCGACGGATGCCGACACAAGCCGATCCCAGAGTGATGCCGACACAAGCTCCTTCCCGATGGATGCCGACACAAGCCCATCGACGAGCGATATCGACCAACGTCCCTATCAGAGGGATTAAGACGAACCACCCTATGCACCGGTTGATAACGAAGACCCAATCTCCTCTCCGAGCGACGACACAGTCTCAAGTCGTACGCCGAGTGACGACGAAAAAGACGACTATCAAAGCTCCCGTCAGACTGACGCCGATGACCAAAGCTGCGCATCGAGCTACAAAGACGGCAAATGCTATACGTGTTCTCGATGATGTGATGTAAGTTCGTATGAAGTTTCTAAAAAAAATATTAAAAAAAAATATTCAAAAATCGTCATTTTAACAAATGTAAAACCTTTTCTACTCTGTACAGTTATATAGCATTATCTTGGTGCTCCAACATAAATTTCAAGGTCAAATTGAGTTTGGAATGGTCAGGATACTATCATTTATCGATATGCAGAAAGGCATAAAGAAAATGGGGATAAAGATGAAAATTAAAAGGGTGCGTGACGATTAATAGGATGACGTGTAATATACAAATTGTTTGTGTAGTGATTCCTTGATATATACTATTTGTTAACGATAAAAGTACCCCTATTGTTAAGTAAAACATAAAGCCCTCTCTTTATTTAATATATTGGCATCATTTTCATTATAGTAAGATATTGGTGAAACTGGTCTCTCCTTACTCATCTCCTTTCTCGTCTTTTCCCATTCATGATATCTTTCTCTCTGTCCCATCGTATCTCATGTATAATTTCGCAAACCCAACATCTTCCTTTTTGCATCATCTAGTCTATCTTATTTATCCCGGATTAAGCTATCCTCGTTTTATTAAAATCGCATGTTCGGTCTGAGTTACAATTTCTATTGACTAATCACAATCAAGCATGCTCATCAATATTTGTATCATTTTAATTATGTATGCACCCTTACATGAATATATGTTTTTGCATGCCATATATTTATTGTTATTGCCCCTTCTCTTGTCAGTACAATATATTGTACAACATTTTCCTTTTGATTGTATCGTTGTATAACAGACGAAAAATTAATTATCGTTTTCATTATTTTGACAGTGGCGGAGTGGACGTCATCATTGGACCGTCAGCATGTGGCCATTCGTCATGCGCGACTGCTTCTGTTGTCAACAATAGTAAAGCCGGGTGGTATTCGAGCGACGTACTGCTAAGACCAAACATGCCCAGGGGTAGCAGAGAACAAGGGGTTGTTCGAAGAAGGGCTCCAAAGAAGTCGCCTAGTTGCTGTGATCGAAGAGGACACGAGACTCACGGAGATATTAACCGTATCCTTAGAGTAGGTTTCTTTTTCTGCTTCTTTAACGGTAAAGCATACTCATATTATAAATTGTAATGATTTACTGCTCAATACAATCTGCAACAACACGCAAATATACGGTACATCATGGGCGAGAAGGGGTGTAGTTCTACTATGGGTGTCATCAGCTCACATAAATATTTACAATCTTCCGATGACGTCAACAATTTCTTTAGTAATTTCCAGTGATCATCATATTATGTCTGTGTTTCCGTTTGTTAGTTATGTTTGAAAATAATTGGTGTATATTAACTGACAATTAACTTTTCAACGCGTTTAAGGAGATCGAGCTGGAGCCCGTAGTCGACGTCTACCTTTCACATCAGAGACGACACTGTGATATTAACTCACCCAGAAAGAGGCCACGCAGACAGATCACGGATCGAGATAACGCTGGACTTGCTAATATCGAGGATAAGGTGATTCATCACAGCACATTCATTATCTATCATTTTCTTCAATTTCTCTTTATTTCAACATGCACTCAAAGAAATACCCCCTCTGGACCAACTCTATTTTCAACATAAGCGATACATTTTGTATATTATTTCTATTTTTTTAAAACAATTTTGGAATAACCAAAATTCTCGTTACAAGGGCAATCGGTCAATGCAATGCAGAATAAACTTAAAGAAAAAATGTCACACTTTGGGCAAATATTGTCCAGAAAATGCAAATGGCTATTGGATACGTTTGACAACTAATATAAAGACCAACACAAATGAATGAATAACTTGAATTAAATTGGATGATTAACAACGAATTTGTACCCACTAGGTACTGTAAAAATGCATATAGTGATATTTGATGATTATTTTATTTTACACACTTTTTTGTATAACTAAACTTTGTATTTATTGTATCATATAACATCTTCCTTTACATTGTTTTTAATAGGTCAAGAAGGCTAAGCAGGAATTCAAGCTACTAGGAGGGTCACCAGATGAAAGGAAACGTTTCAATAGAGGTAAGCGCTCACAGTTAAACTTTGATATGATTGCAAATGCCATGGTTCAGGTGATTGATAGTCCAAATATCCCGCAATTTGACCGTACATTTTACGAAAAAGTTGCAAAAAAACTTGGTTGGCCAACTTCTCGCCACAAAAAATCTGTTGAACTGTTAAGACGTTACTGGAATGGGAACGGTGGAAATCTGAAAAATAAAGTCCAAGATATCATACAGTCAACTTATTCGGACTCAAATAACAAGTTCGAGGGGGTGCAATCAGCAAGCAATGCAGACCAGCATATCGATGATAGTCACATTGTTTCGACATTTGAATTGGGACGAAGACGTAAAAAACCGAAACGTATGTCTGAAAATTGGATAGTGGACGACAATGGGAAAAAAGACCAAGCTCACTATTGTATTTGCAAAAAGAAATACGATAACACTTTACAATATATGCAGTGCGATGGTTGCAAGGCATGGTACCATTACTCATGTATGAATATCCCACAGACAATTGCGTGTGGTCGGGGTGTTTCGTTTTATTGCGGGCAAAATGTATGCAACAACGGACAATATGAATTGAAGGGGGCATCAACATGTTCAATGAGTACACATATTGATGTCAATCTAAACAACACAAACGAAATTGGATCGAATCAATATGACAATACTGAATCAGAGGAGCAAGCTTTAGTTCCAAATTCAAACGTTTTTCTTACGGACACTCATGAAAATTGTGAGTCTACTAATGACTCAATTGCTAACGAAACCAACAACACAAAAGAAATTGGATCGAATCAATATGACAATACTGAATCAGAGGAGCAAGCTTCAGCTCCAAATTCAAAAGTTATTCTTACGGACACTCATGAAAATTGTGAGTCTACTAATAACTCAATTGCTAACGAAACCAACAACACAAAAGAAATTGGATCGAATCAATATGACAATACTGAATCAGAGGAGCAAGCTTCAGCTCCAAATTCAAACGTTATTGTTACGGACACTCATGAAAATGTTGAGTCTACTAATAACTCAATTGCTAACGAAACCAACAACACAAAAAATCGAATCAATACTGAATCAGAGGAGCAAGCTTCAGCTCCAAATTCAAACGTTATTCGTACGGACACTCATGAAAATTGTGAGTCTACTAATAACTCAATTGCTAACGAAACCAACTTGAATATTTCTGTTGAAAACGTTGGTACGCAAATTAATAGTCCTGTACATATCGAAGTAAACCTTGATATGTCATCTGATAATGAAAACAAGAATAGGAACAGAGATTATTTCGATGATTACGAATATAATTTGCATATCCAAACGCCATCCGAAGAAAACCGTATGACAAACTTACGGTCGACACCAAACCAAACTGAAGGAAAACCAAATACCGTGCATTTTGCCACACCGCCCAGTATTCACTCCTCAGACTCAGAAACCATTCCATCCGTCACACCAAATGACACACATTTTACCGACGGGCTAATAGACAATTCCAATAATGATAATGGTAAGAACGGTGATAACGTTTTTACATATCAGCTACCGGAACAGGGCTCATTTATTTTCCCCCAAAACGAATGGCGTGAGCTCAGATTAAAACAAAAAGGGCGACAATTTCCACGAAACGAATGGGAGCATATAATAATGGAAGGCATCAAAACAAGTAATCCCTTCTGTGTTTTTGTCTTTAAACATCACAATGTGACAGTAGCTCGCAACCGGAATCCGAATATCATGTTTCGTACTGAAGCCGGTTGTAAATTCGAGGGATGTGGAGTGCGGGTTAAGGTCGCCATACATAAATCCTTTCAAACTACTGCCTCATACTCTGGTAATGTCAAACATGATAGAACCGAAATGAATAGCAGAAATGTTGCAGGGAAAGTTAGGAGAGATTTGAGGAAGCAATTCAGTTTAGGATCATTGCCTATGAAAATATTCGTTGATAGGTTAGGAGAACTTGACGAGTCTGTTTATGATGCTGGTAATAGGGACGCTTCTAGTTGTAATCTACATGTATTACAAAAGATCTCTAGCGAAAGTAGGACTTGCACTAGGGAAGACAGGGACGAACTTGAGAGTCTTATGAAACTAAAATCTCGATTCATTAAAGAGTATTCTGGGATTGTTCCTGGATTAATTCAGAAAATTTCTGCCAAACCTTTTTATGTCATCTGCTTTACTGAGGGGGGCATTAGAACGTTTCACAAGCGGTCGGGGGAGGAGGTTTTATTTTGGGATGCAACGGGTAGCTGTGTCAGATCCACATTAAATAACAAACGCCTACTCTATTATGAGCTGTGTATTGGTCCAAAGGGAGGTAAGGGGCGTACATTGCCCCTAGCATGGATGATAAGTGAGGATCACTCAGAACCCGCTATATTAGATTGGATGAATGTATTTAGAGCCGCAGAAAAAAAGATTTATGGACACTCTAATCTATGTGTACCAAAAATGATTTGTAGTGATAGGGCCTGGGTTTTTCTTATGGGAACAGTAAAAATATTCAACTGTGACAATTTACCTAAATTTATGGAAAGGGCATGGAGAATAGTGAACCGTTTTGGAACAATTCAAGATTTTCAATATCTTACTATTCCACACGCATGTGCGAGCCACTTCATGAAAAATGTAAGGAATCTATGTAAAACAATTAATTGTCGAGGAAAATTTGTCACTTACGCCATAAGTTTGTTACTGAATGCAATATACTGGGAGGAATTTGTTTTCATTTTCAATAGCTTGGTTGTTGTCTTATTATCCAAATACAAAAACAATTTGTTCATGACTCATGCCAAACAACTACATGAAGCAATAGATCATTTGGGTACAAGTAACTATGATTTCAGACAAGGGTCGGCGGACACTAGCCCAACTGAAAATAACAATGAGGCAGAAGAAGAGAGCGTTCAATTTGTTTTAACAGAAGCGGAATATCTTAGTGCTATACCATCATCCTTCAAGGTTTTTTTCAAAGATCAAGTGGAAAGGTTAAGAGGTCTAGTCGCAGACGCAGAATCACAAAACATACACGTTCTCTGTCCTAATCCAGATTCAAATGAGGTATTGCTTGATAAAGTAGTTAAAGACTATCTCCCAACATGCATTCTTTGGTCTAATATATTAGTAGGCGATCTCTCTAGGTACAAATTCAATGACAAGAAGTCATATAGAGAATATAAAGCAGAAATTTCTAATATTCCTAAAACAACCGGACACGCAGAACAGAGAATGGGAGTTATGAAAAATATACAGCTAGGTAAGAAAAAGATAAATCGGGTGGATGAATTTATTTCAATACTAGCACATGACTTGAAAGGAATTGAGCGGAGTTATGTCGACCATTCTACTAGGATTACTGGTAGGAAGCGACAGGGTAAGGATAGGGTAAGCTCTGCTAGAGCAAATTATAAAGATGAATTTCCTTTGCCTAATGTACAAGAATTTGAGCATACATCGGTCCCCCAATCGGCGTCTACCCTTGGTTCTATGCCAAAACATAACCCGGAAAAGTCTGTTAGGAAACGTTCTTCAGTTACTATAAAGGAAGAATGGAATAAAAAATCAAGAAGACAAATGGCTGGTGTTTTCCAGAGAGCGCCAAAAAGGAATCCACTACAGTACGTAAACAAATCCAAGGGGTCGTTTGAGAATGTAAGTGGGATGGGAAATATACATAACAGGTGTTGGTTCAATGCTGTAGTTCAGTCCATTATCAGAATACCGAACTTACAATCGTTCATAGAAAACTTTGATAACATACCTATTAATACTAATGAATATCATAGGGATTTAGCTTATAAAGAGATGTTCAAACTATTGAAACGAATGTCAAGAAGTGATGGGTCGACAATTCCGAACTCTGTCATCAATAATGCATTCAGAGCAGCAACCAATGCTTGTAAATTTCAGGAAGGGAGGCAACAAGACGCACACGAATTCATGGTTAGCTTTATCATTCCATTTTTTCACGCCTGTAATCTAAAAGAATTATGCAATGCTGGTATGCAGGTGCAGAGGATGTGCAAAACATGTAAGAATATCAGTTTTTCAATAGAAAATCAAACCTTTGTCTCCGTCACTATTCCAGATATTACAGATCATAATGAAGTGGTAAACATTCAGGACCTTGCTAATGAGCAGATCAAACATAATGAGGATATACTTTCAAAATGTAATAAATGCTCTCACGAAACGGCTCATCTTACTCGTGAGCTAATTAACTCACCAGAGTTGTTAATCATACAAATTCAGAGAACCAATGGCAATATAACTGAGGGTGGGCACGTGATCAAAGTTAATACTAGAGTTCGTGTTGACGAAAACATATCACTTAGCGTAGGGAAAAGCGTATCCAGCTACAATCTTACTGCAGTTATAAGACACCACGGGGATTTCGCAAACTTGGGGCATTACACAGCAAAAGTCAATTGTCAAAATCGTTATTTCGTTATTGATGACGAGGCCGTCGGTTTGAATGACCGGAATAGAAATAGTGAAGAAATTTCGGATAGAGCTGCCTATATAGCTATCTATCATAAAACGTTTGAAATGACTGCAAATTCGTGCACCAATCGGCGTGGGAACATCAATGAATTAATTTCGTCTGTCAAGAGAGGTGAAGGAAACCAAAATAATGAAACAGACCAATTCACTTCCTTGAAATCCCAATTCAAAACTGATTTCTTAAATGCACAGAAATTAGGTAATGCAAACAAACTAATGAAGGTTCTGTGTTCTGAAAGATGCATGGATTGCAGTCATGTGGTGTCTAAATATTTAGAGGTTATCCCAATGTTAGATCTTCCAAATACTTTAGAAAAATATGTAGAGGAGCAACTTCAAGCACATTCTTTTGATAAATTGCAATGCACTTGTTCAAATAATAATAAGGTTAGAAAGTGTAGGCTTGTATCTCCTGCAAAGCTTTTAATAGGGATTGTAGAAAAAAATGTTTCTTTAACAATAGAAAAATCAATGCTTATATGCTCAAAGGAGTTTGGGAACCTGGGTACCTACAAGCTGCTCAATGTAGTCATTGTAGGTAGTAATGGGGTAGATACATATCAGCGGGAAGGAGAAACTTACAAACTTGTTAAGGGTGGAAAGAAAACAAGTCACGAGTTTAACTCAACGCAAATCCAGAGCAAAACTAGTGACCAAGATTATTTCCTCATATACATAATTAAATACGCCATGGATTACACTGGAAAACTATCGGTTAAGTCAGGGTTAATAGGAGCACTAGCGGGTCTTGATAAAGGGTTTAACAATACGGTTTTGGATAACATTCCTGCAATCCATGGTGATGAATTACCTGAAAGTCATACTGTAAACAAGTTTTGTTTGGGAAGAAGAGATCTTTCAATTCTGACCACTAATGATTGGTTTAACGATGTAATCATTACATCATATATCACCTTAGTCAATCAAAACGTTCCGTCGTCTGCTGATCAGGTTTTAGTCATGGATGCTTGCTGGGCCGGTAGTAGAATAACAAAAAGTCGCAATCCACATTGGTATACGGCTGAAGCAAATCAGCTCAACAGGAACAGAAATTGGTTACTTTATAACTTAGTTGTACTTCCCATATCTTATAGTAGCCATTGGATTCTTTTTGTAGTTGAACCCAAAGCTTTAATATTAACTATCATTGATCCCCTTGGAAAAGCGTCCAAAGAAACGTTACTAGCCGCATCAAGAGCAATCCGATTATGTGAATTTCTCCGAGCTCTTACAGATGTAGACTCAATTGATATGCAGACTAATATCAGTAAATGGAAAATAATCATTCCACATGGACTGCCGCAACAAATGGATGGACATAACTGCGGAGCTTTTGTTTGCATGTATGCACGGTCTGTTATAGAAAGAAGATGGTTACAAATAGATTCGACAGAAAAATCTATGAGTAGAATTAGGAATGTAATGCTACACGAAATACTGCTAAAGAGATTAGTTCCATTGTAAAGTTTAACAGCATATGTTAAATACTAAGTCCCTCCATAAATTTAGCAGACTAGCAGTGAAGATCGGATTTGTAACTGTAGTTCTATTTATCTATCTATCTATCTATCTACGATTCAAACGAAATTGTTTTTTTTTCTTCTAAACAGATTGATAAACTTTACTTCTAAAATGATATCAACATTTATTTGCAGTATTTTTGAAGCCCTGTTTATAATAAGCTCAATCTATTAGCAATAAAAGAAATCTCTAGTTTATCGCATTAACCAGACGAAAAGAAGATTGTAACTTGTTTTCCATGCACAAGAAACCGGGAAAACTCTCTTTTAGAATATGTAATCAGCTAAGAATTAAAAATGTCGGCCAAAGATTCAGGCGTCCTGACATTTTGGGCATCTTATTTTGGAATGCTATTTTAACGGGATATGACGCTATTGTTCGGAAAAACCGAACATTTTCAGAATACAGAGCCAATATTAAAGTTAAACAGTAAGGTCCAGACATCTTCCCCCGGCAGGTGACCTATACCACCAGAAAGCTGGAAATTCCCTCTTTTAGAATATGTTATCAGCTAAGAATAAAAAATGTCGGCCAAAGATTCAGGCGTCCTGACATTTGGGCATCTTATTTTGGAATGCTATTTTAACGGGATATGACGCTATTGTTCGGAAAAACCGAACATTTTCAGAATACAGAGCCAATATTAAAGTTAAACAGTAAGGTCCAGACATCTTCCCCCGGCAGGTGACCTATACCACCAGAAAGCTTGAAATTCCCTCTTTTAGAATATTTAATCAGCTAAGAATAAAAAATGTCGGCCAAAGATTCAGGCGTCCTGACATTTGGGCATCTTATTTTGGAATGCTATTTTAACGGGATATGACGCTATTGTTCGGAAAAACCGAACATTTTCAGAATACAGAGCCAATATTAAAGTTAAACAGTAAGGTCCAGACATCTTCCCCCGGCAGGTGACCTATACCACCAGAAAGCTGGAAATTTACTCTTTTAGAATATGTTATCAGCTAAGAATAAAAAATGTCGGCCAAAGATAAAGGCGCCTTGACAATTAGGCACCTCAATTTGGATTGCTTGAACGGGATTTGAAGCTATTGTCCGGAAAAACCGAACATTTTCAGAATACAGAGCCAATATTAAAGTTAAACAGTAAGGTCCAGACATCTTCCCCCGGCAGGTGACCTATACCACCAGAAAGCTGGAAATTTACTCTTTTAGAATATGTTATCAGCTAAGAATAAAAAATGTCGGCCAAAGATTCAGGCGTCCTGACATTTGGGCATCTTATTTTGGAATGCTATTTTATGACGCTATTGTTCGGAAAAACCGAACATTTTCAGAATACAGAGCCAATATTAAAGTTAAACAGTAAGGTCCAGACATCTTCCCCCGGCAGGTGACCTATACCACCAGAAAGCTGGAAATTCCCTCTTTTAGAATATGTTATCAGCTAAGAATAAAAAATGTCGGCCAAAGATAAAGGCGCCTTGACAGTTAGGCACCTCAATTTGGATTGCTTGAACGGGATTTGAAGCTATTGTCCGGAAAAACCGAACATTTTCAGAATACAGAGCCAATATTAAAGTTAAACAGTAAGGTCCAGACATCTTCCCCCGGCAGGTGACCTATACCACCAGAAAGCTGGAAATTCCCTCTTTTAGAATATGTTATCAGCTAAGAATAAAAAATGTCGGCCAAAGATTCAGGCGTCCTGACATTTGGGCATCTTATTTTGGAATGCTATTTTATGACGCTATTGTTCGGAAAAACCGAACATTTTCAGAATACAGAGCCAATATTAAAGTTAAACAGTAAGGTCCAGACATCTTCCCCCGGCAGGTGACCTATACCACCAGAAAGCTTGAAATTCCCTCTTTTAGAATATTTAATCAGCTAAGAATAAAAAATGTCGGCCAAAGATTCAGGCGTCCTGACATTTTGGCATCTTATTTTGAAATGCTATTTTAACGGGATATGACGCTATTGTTCGGAAAAACCGAACATTTTCAGAATACAGAGCCAATATTAAAGTTAAACAGTAAGGTCCAGACATCTTCCCCCGGCAGGTGACCTATACCACCAGAAAGCTGGAAATTTACTCTTTTAGAATATGTTATCAGCTAAGAATAAAAAATGTCGGCCAAAGATTAAGGCGCCTTGACAGTTAGGCACCTCAATTTGGATTGCTTGAACGGGATTTGAAGCTATTGTCCGGAAAAACCGAACATTTTCAGAATACAGAGCCAATATTAAAGTTAAACAGTAAGGTCCAGACATCTTCCCCCGGCAGGTGACCTATACCACCAGAAAGCTTGAAATTCCCTCTTTTAGAATATTTAATCAGCTAAGAATAAAAAATGTCGGCCAAAGATTCAGGCGTCCTGACATTTTGGCATCTTATTTTGAAATGCTATTTTAACGGGATATGACGCTATTGTTCGTAAAAACCGAACATTTTCAGAATACAGAGCCAATATTAAAGTTAAACAGTAAGGTCCAGACATCTTCCCCCGGCAGGTGACCTATACCACCAGAAAGCTGGAAATTTACTCTTTTAGAATATGTTATCAGCTAAGAATAAATAATGTCGGCCAAAGATAAAGGCGCCTTGACAGTTAGGCACCTCAATTTGGATTGCTTGAACGGGATTTGAAGCTATTGTCCGGAAAAACCGAACATTTTCAGAATACAGAGCCAATATTAAAGTTAAACAGTAAGGTCCAGACATCTTCCCCCGGCAGGTGACCTATACCACCAGAAAGCTGGAAATTTACTCTTTTAGAATATGTTATCAGCTAAGAATAAAAAATGTCGGCCAAAGATAAAGGCGCCTTGACAGTTAGGCACCTCAATTTGGATTGCTTGAACGGGATTTGAAGCTATTGTCCGGAAAAACCGAACATTTTCAGAATACAGAGCCAATATTAAAGTTAAACAGTAAGGTCCAGACATCTTCCCCCGGCAGGTGACCTATACCACCAGAAAGCTTGAAATTCCCTCTTTTAGAATATTTAATCAGCTAAGAATAAAAAATGTCGGCCAAAGATTCAGGCGTCCTGACATTTTGGCATCTTATTTTGAAATGCTATTTTAACGGGATATGACGCTATTGTTCGGAAAAACCGAACATTTTCAGAATACAGAGCCAATATTAAAGTTAAACAGTAAGGTCCAGACATCTTCCCCCGGCAGGTGACCTATACCACCAGAAAGCTGGAAATTTACTCTTTTAGAATATGTTATCAGCTAAGAATAAAAATGTCGGCCAAAGATAAAGGCGCCTTGACAGTTAGGCACCTCAATTTGGATTGCTTGAACGGGATTTGAAGCTATTGTCCGGAAAAACCGAACATTTTCAGAATACAGAGCCAATATTAAAGTTAAACAGTAAGGTCCAGACATCTTCCCCGGCAGGTGACCTATACCACCAGAAAGCTGAAATTTACTCTTTTAGAATATGTTATCAGCTAAGAATAAAAAATGTCGGCCAAAGATTCAGGCGTCCAGACATTTGGGCATCTTATTTTGGAATGCTATTTTATGACGCTATTGTTCGGAAAAACCGAACATTTTCAGAATACAGAGCCAATATTAAAGTTAAACAGTAAGGTCCAGACATCTTCCCCCGGCAGGTGACCTATACCACCAGAAAGCTGGAAATTCCCTCTTTTAGAATATGTTATCAGCTAAGAATAAAAAATGTCGGCCAAAGATAAAGGCGCCTTGACAGTTAGGCACCTCAATTTGGATTGCTTGAACGGGATTTGAAGCTATTGTCCGGAAAAACCGAACATTTTCAGAATACAGAGCCAATATTAAAGTTAAACAGTAAGGTCCAGACATCTTCCCCCGGCAGGTGACCTATACCACCAGAAAGCTGGAAATTCCTCTTTTTGAATATGTAATCAGCTAAGAATAAAAAATGTCGGCCAAAGATTCAGGCGTCCTGACATTTGGGCATCTTATTTTGGAATGCTATTTTATGACGCTATTGTTCGGAAAAACCGAACATTTTCAGAATACAGAGCCAATATTAAAGTTAAACAGTAAGGTCCAGACATCTTCCCCCGGCAGGTGACCTATACCACCAGAAAGCTTGAAATTCCCTCTTTTAGAATATTTAATCAGCTAAGAATAAAAAATGTCGGCCAAAGATTCAGGCGTCCTGACATTTTGGCATCTTATTTTGAAATGCTATTTTAACGGGATATGACGCTATTGTTCGGAAAAACCGAACATTTTCAGAATACAGAGCCAATATTAAAGTTAAACAGTAAGGTCCAGACATCTTCCCCCGGCAGGTGACCTATACCACCAGAAAGCTGGAAATTTACTCTTTTAGAATATGTTATCAGCTAAGAATAAAAAATGTCGGCCAAAGATTAAGGCGCCTTGACAGTTAGGCACCTCAATTTGGATTGCTTGAACGGGATTTGAAGCTATTGTCCGGAAAAACCGAACATTTTCAGAATACAGAGCCAATATTAAAGTTAAACAGTAAGGTCCAGACATCTTCCCCCGGCAGGTGACCTATACCACCAGAAAGCTGGAAATTTACTCTTTTAGAATATGTTATCAGCTAAGAATAAAAAATGTCGGCCAAAGATTCAGGCGTCCTGACATTTGGGCATCTTATTTTGGAATGCTATTTTATGACGCTATTGTTCGGAAAAACCGAACATTTTCAGAATACAGAGCCAATATTAAAGTTAAACAGTAAGGTCCAGACATCTTCCCCCGGCAGGTGACCTATACCACCAGAAAGCTGGAAATTTACTCTTTTAGAATATGTTATCAGCTAAGAATAAAAAATGTCGGCAAAGATTCAGGCGTCCTGACATTTGGGCATCTTATTTTGAAATGCTATTTTAACGGGATATGACGCTATTGTTCGGAAAAACCGAACATTTTCAGAATACAGAGCCAATATTAAAGTTAAACAGTAAGGTCCAGACATCTTCCCCGGCAGGTGACCTATACCACCAGAAAGCTGGAAAGTTACTCTTTTAGAATATGTTATCAGCTAAGAATAAAAAATGTCGGCCAAAGATTCAGGCGTCCTGACATTTGGGCATCTTATTTTGGAATGCTATTTTAACGGGATATGACGCTATTGTTCGGAAAACCGAACATTTTCAGAATACAGAGCCAATATTAAAGTTAAACAGTAAAGTCCAGACATCTTCCCCCGGCAGGTGACCTATACCACCAGAAAGCTGGAAATTTACTCTTTTAGAATATGTTATCAGCTAAGAATAAAAAATGTCGGCCAAAGATAAAGGCGCCTTGACAGTTAGGCACCTCAATTTGGATTGCTTGAACGGGATTTGAAGCTATTGTCCGGAAAAACCGAACATTTTCAGAATACAGAGCCAATATTAAAGTTAAACAGTAAGGTCCAGACATCTTCCCCGGCAGGTGACCTATACCACCAGAAAGCTGGAAATTTACTCTTTTAGAATATGTTATCAGCTAAGAATAAAAAATGTCGGCCAAAGATAAAGGCGCCTTGACAATTAGGCACCTCAATTTGGATTGCTTGAACGGGATTTGAAGCTATTGTCCGGAAAAACCGAACATTTTCAGAATACAGAGCCAATATTAAAGTTAAACAGTAAGGTCCAGACATCTTCCCCGGCAGGTGACCTATACCACCAGAAAGCTGGAAATTCCCTCTTTTAGAATATGTTATCAGCTAAGAATAAAAAATGTCGGCCAAAAATAAAGGCGCCCTTGACAGTTAGGCACCTCATTTTGGATTGCGTACTCGGGATTTGAAGCTGTTGGGCGAAATGACCGAACATTTTCAGAATACAGAGCCAACTCTAGAGTTAAACAGTAAGGTCCAGACATCTTCCCCCGGCAGGTGACCATACCACCAGAAAGCTGGAAATCCCCTCTTTCAGAATATGTAATCAGCTAAGAATAACAAATTTCGGCCAAAGATAAATGCGCTTTGAGAGTTAAGCACCTCATTTTGAAAGGGATATCATGCCATTGTCCGGATTTACCGATATTTTCTGACCACAGAGCCGATATTAAAGTTAAACAATAAGTGAAGACATGTTCCTCCGACAAGTGAAATGTATCACCAAAAAGCCAGAAGTTATTACTCATTACTCATGTCCGGATTTACCGATATTTTCTGACCACAGAGCCGATATTAAAGTTAAACAATAAGTGAAGACATGTTCCTCCTACAAGTGAAATGTATCACCAAAAAGCCAGAAGTTATTACTCATTACTCATTACATTTTCTAACGAGAAGCATCTAAAGAAAATGAGCGGAAAACAAATTATCTTTTCTTTTTTCTTTTTACCCTTTTGAAGACACCGTAATTGGTCGCTGAACTTGTGGTCGCCAGATTCAAGGAGCGTAATCTAAGACACTTGACAAGTGA
>JAVYIG010017322.1:7500-12500 GCA_035222895.1 Strongylocentrotus droebachiensis
CCAGCGGGACTCCAGGGCCACCCTCGGCCGTGTCTCTGGCAGGGGACAGCCGAGAATCGATGGTAAACCAATATTCTTCGGAGGATAACCAGGCCATCGAGATCCCGGTGCGACCTCGCCCGTGTCTCTGGCAGGAGACAGGCGAGAATCGATGGCGGACCAGTATTCTTCCAACAATAACCAGGCCATCGAGACCCCAAGTCCACCCTCGGCCGTGTCTCTGGCAGGGGACAGCCGAGAATCGATGGTGGACAAGAATTCTTCCGAGGATAACCGGGCCATCGAGACCCCCGGTCCACCCTCGGCCGTGCCTCTGGCAGAGGACAGCCGAGAATCGTTGGGGGACCGGTGTTAAACATGCCATCGAGACCCCGGTCCGACCTCGCCCGCGTCTCCGGCAGGGACAACCGAGCACCGCTGGTGGCTCAATGCACGGAGACCTTCGAACGAGACCCCTCCCTTACATATACTTCACGAGCACGAAACCCCCCTTCGATTTTTGCTCCTACAACACGCAAGTCAATGGGAAATTTTCCTTGAAATTTGAAAGTCAAGGCCTCCAGCGGGACTCCAGGTCCCCCTTCGCCCGTGTCTCCCGCATGGGACAACCGAGAATCGATGGTGGGCCAGTACTCTTCCGAGGCAAAGCCTGTCCAGCGGGACTCGGGTTCCCCTTCGGCCCTGTCTCTGGGAGAGGACAACCGAGAATCGATGGTGGACCAGTACTCTTTCCGAGGATAACCAAGCCACCGGGACTCCAGTTCCGACCTCGGCCCTGTCTCTGGCAGTTGACGGCCGGGAACCGATGGTCGAACAGTGTTATCCCGGGGATAACAAATCCACCGGGACTCCAGTCCATACCTCGGCCGTGTCTCCGGCAGGGGACAACCGAGAACCGCTGGTGGCTCAATGCACGGGGACCTTCGAACGAGACCCCTCCCTTACATATACTTCACGAGTACAAAACCCCCCTTCCATTTTCGCCCCTACAACACGCAAGTCAATGGGAAATTTTCCTTGAAAATCGAATGTCAAGGCATCCAACAAGACTCCGGGTCCGACCTCGGCCGTGTCTCTGGCAGGGGACAGCCGAGTATCGATGGTGGAACAATGTTCTTTCGAGGATAACCAGTCCACCGGGACTCCGGGTCCGACCTCGGCCGTGTCTCTGGCAGGGGACAGCCGATAATCGATGTTGGAAAAATGTTCTACCGAGGATAACCAGTCCAGCGGGACTCCGGGTCCGACCGCGGCCGTGTCTCTGGCAGGGGACAGCAGAGAGTCGATGGTGCAACAGTTTTATCACGGGGATAACCAATCCAACGGGACTCGAGGTCCGACCTCGGCCGTGTCTCCGGCAGGGGAAAGCGAGGCACCGATGGTAAACCAATATTCTTCGGAGGATAACCAGGCCATCAAGATCCCAAGACCACCCTCGGCCGTGTCTCTGGCAGGGGACAGCCGAGAACCGATGGTAGACCAATATTCTTCGGGGGATAACCAGGCCATCAAGATCCCAAGACCACCCTCGGCCGTGTCTCTGGCAGGGGACAGCGAGGCACCGACGGTAAACCAATATTCTTCGGAGGATAACCAGGCCATCAAGATCCCAAGACCACCCTCGGCCCTGTCTCTGGCAGGGGACAGCCGAGAACCGATGGTAAACCATTATTCTTCGGAGGATAACCAGGCCATCAAGATCCCAAGACCACCCTCGGCCGTGTCTCTGGCAGGGTACAGCCGAGAACCGATGGTAAACCAATATTCTTTGGAGGATAACCAGGCCATCAAGATCCCAAGACCACCCTCGGCCGTGTCTCTGGCAGGGTACAGCCGAGAACCGATGGTAAACCAATATTCTTTGGAGGATAACCAGGCCATCGAGACCCCAAGTCCACCCTCGGCCCTGTCTCTGGCAGGGGATAGCCGAGAACCGATGGTAAACCAGTATTCTTCGGAGGATAACCAGGCCATCAAGACCCCAAGTCCACCCTCGGCCGTGTCTCTGGCAGGGGACAGCCGAGAACCGATGGTAAACCAGTATTCTTCGGAGGATAACCAGGCCATCAAGATCCCAAGTCCACCCTCGGCCGTGTCCCTGGCAGGGGACAGCCGAGAACCGATGGTAAACCCGTATTCTTCGGAGGATGACCAGGCCATATACTTCACGAGCACGAAACCCCCCTTCCACTTTTGCCCCTACAACACGCAAGTCAGTGGGAAATTTTCCTTGAAATTTGAAAGTCGAGGCCTCCAGCGGGACTCCAGGTCCGCCCTCGGCCGTGTCTAAGGCGGGGGACTACCGAGAATCGACACAGAGCACGACCATGTTCTTCCAGTGGATATCCAATCCAGCGGGACTCCGGGCCATCCCTCGGCCGTGTCTCCGGCAGGGTACATGCAAGAACCGGTGATCGAACAGTGTTCTTCCTAGTATATCCAATCCGGCGGTACTCCGGGTCTGCCTTCGGCCGTGTCTCGGGCAGGGGACTGGCGATAATCGATGGAGGCACAGTTTTTCTTTCGAAGATGACCAATCAATCCAGCGAAACTCCGGGTCCGTCCTCGGCCGTGTCTTCGGCAGGGTACAGCCAAGAACCGCTGAAGGAACAGTGTTCTTCCTTGTATAGCCAATCCAGCGGGACTCCAGGTCCGAACTCGGCCTTGTCTCCGGCAGGGGACTGGCGATAATCGATGGAGGCACAGTTTTTTCTTCCGAAGATGACCAATCAATCCAGCGGGACTCCGGGTGCGTCCTCGGCCGCTTCTCCGGCAGGGTACAGCGAAGAACCGCCGCTGGAACAGTGTTCTTCCTTGGATATCCAATCCAGCGGCACTCCGGGTCATCCCTCGGCCGTGTCTCCGGCAGGGTACAGCCAAGAACCGGTGATGGAACAGAGTACCCTCCCTCACATATACTTTACGAGCACAAGAACCCCCCTTCCATTTTCGACTCTACAACATGCAAGTCAATGGGAAATTTTCCTTGAAACTTGACAGTCAAGGCGTCCAGCGGGACTCCGGGTCCGTCCTCGGCCGTGTCTCCGGCAGGGTACATCCAAGAACCGCTGATGGAACAGTGTTCTTCCTGGTATAAACCAATCCAGCGGCACTCCGGGTCATCCCTCGCCCGTGTCTCCGGCAGGGTACATCCAAGAACCGCTGATGGAACAGTGTTCTTCCTGGTATAAACCAATCCAGCGGGACTCCGGGTCATCCCTCGCCCGTGTCTCCGGCAGGGTACAGCCAAGAACCGGTGATGGAACAGAGTACCCTCCCTCACATATACTTTACGAGCACAAGAACCCCCTTCCATTTTCGACTCTACAACATGCAAGTCAATGGGAAATTTTCCTTGAAACTTGACAGTCAAGGCGTCCAGCGGGACTCCGGGTCCGCCCTCGGCCGTGTCTCCGGCGGAGGACTGTCGAGAACCGCTGATGGAACAGTGTTCTCCCTAGGATAACCAATCCAGCGGGACTCCGGGTCATCCCTCGGCCGTGTCTCTGGCAGGGGACGGCCGGTGACTGTAAAGGCGGGGGATTCTTCCAGCACGCGAACCCATGGACAACGAGACCCCCTTCTCCTTTCTCACCGTTAAAACAGGCAAGTCAACGGGATTTCGACATCTCTACTCTAACAAAGGCATTCCAAAACAGCCGCTGGCTATCGAGGCCTTCGTCACCCCTTGGTTGCGGCAGGTCCGTCGGCCTGGGACGCGGTGTGTGCCTTTGAAGACGGAGGGTTCTTCCAGCAAACGAACCCCAAAAAGCCGCTGAAGTTCGAGGCTTTCGTCACCCCTTGGTTGCGCCTGGACCGTCGGCCTGGGACGTGGCGTGTGCCTGTGAAGACGGAGAATTTTTTTTCCAACAAGAGAACCCATGGACTCCTTTCACACCGCTAAATCAGGCAATTCTACCAGATTCAGACATTACTACTACTACTACTACTACTACTACTACTACAACAACGACATTCGAGAAGGAAGAAGAGGGAAGAAAAAAAAGCTGCTGAAGTTCGAGGCCTTCGTCACCCCTTGGTTGCGCCTGGTCCGTCGGCCTGGCACGCGGCGTGTGCTTTTAAAGGCGGGGCAACGTACACATACAACACAACACTTTAGAATAAAACGGGGGGGGGGCGTCAAACCAGGCCTCGGCCTGCCTACCTGCTGGCCAACTAATCAGCCAACTATCCATCCAACTATCTATCTATCCATCCATCCATCCATCCAGCCATCCAGCCAACTATCCATCCATCCATCCATCCATCCATCCAGCCAGCCATCCAGTCAGCCATCCAGCCATCCATCTATCCAGCCAACTATCCAGCCAACTACCCAGCCAACTATCCAGCCAACTATCCAGCCAACTATCCAGCCAACTATCCAGCCAACTATCCAGCCAACTATCCAGCCAACTATCCAGCCAACTATCCATCCATCCATCCATCCAGCCAGCCAGCCAGCCAGCCAGCCAGCCATCCATCCATCCATCCATCCATCCATCTATCCATCCAGCCAGCCAGCCATCCAGCCAACTATCCAGCCAACTATCCAGCCAACCATCCATCCAACTATCCAGCCAACTATCCAGCCATCCAGCCAACCAGCCAACCAGCCAACCAGCCAACCATCCATCCATCCATCCATCCATCCAACTATCCAGCCAACTAACTATCCAGCCAACTATCCAGCCAACTATCCATCCATCCATCCATCCAGCCAGCCAGCCAGCCAGCCAGCCAGCCAGCCATCCATCCAGCCAGCCAGCCAGCCAGCCAGCCAGCCAGCCAGCCAGCCAGCCCAGCCAGCCAGCCAGCCAGCCAGCCAGCCATCCATCCATCCATCCATCCATCCAGCCAGCCAGCCAGCCATCCAATCATCCATCCATCCATCATGCGAAGGAAAATTTGATCATGACTTACCCCCATCGACAAGGCCTCAATCATCAATCGATTACTCCCATCTTTAGGCTTTTCTCCCTTCTGCTACCGAGCGACGA
>JAVYIG010017322.1:22500-26806 GCA_035222895.1 Strongylocentrotus droebachiensis
GTCCGACCTCGCCCCGCGTCTCCGGCAGGGACAACCGAGCACCGCTGGTGGCTCAATGCACGGAGACCTTCGAACGAGACCCCTCCCTTACATATACTTCACGAGCACGAAACCCCCCTTCGATTTTTGCTCCTACAACACGCAAGTCAATGGGAAATTTTCCTTGAAATTTGAAAGTCAAGGCCTCCAGCGGGACTCCAGGTCCCCCTTCGCCCGTGTCTCCCGCATGGGACAACCGAGAATCGATGGTGGGCCAGTACTCTTCCGAGGCAAAGCCTGTCCAGCGGGACTCGGGTTCCCCTTCGGCCCTGTCTCTGGGAGAGGACAACCGAGAATCGATGGTGGACCAGTACTCTTTCCGAGGATAACCAAGCCACCGGGACTCCAGTTCCGACCTCGGCCCTGTCTCTGGCAGTTGACGGCCGGGAACCGATGGTCGAACAGTGTTATCCCGGGGATAACAAATCCACCGGGACTCCAGTCCATACCTCGGCCGTGTCTCCGGCAGGGGACAACCGAGAACCGCTGGTGGCTCAATGCACGGGGACCTTCGAACGAGACCCCTCCCTTACATATACTTCACGAGTACAAAACCCCCCTTCCATTTTCGCCCCTACAACACGCAAGTCAATGGGAAATTTTCCTTGAAAATCGAATGTCAAGGCATCCAACAAGACTCCGGGTCCGACCTCGGCCGTGTCTCTGGCAGGGGACAGCCGAGTATCGATGGTGGAACAATGTTCTTTCGAGGATAACCAGTCCACCGGGACTCCGGGTCCGACCTCGGCCGTGTCTCTGGCAGGGGACAGCCGATAATCGATGTTGGAAAAATGTTCTACCGAGGATAACCAGTCCAGCGGGACTCCGGGTCCGACCGCGGCCGTGTCTCTGGCAGGGACAGCAGAGAGTCGATGGTGCAACAGTTTTATCACGGGGATAACCAATCCAACGGGACTCGAGGTCCGACCTCGGCCGTGTCTCCGGCAGGGGAAAGCGAGGCACCGATGGTAAACCAATATTCTTCGGAGGATAACCAGGCCATCAAGATCCCAAGACCACCCTCGGCCGTGTCTCTGGCAGGGGACAGCCGAGAACCGATGGTAGACCAATATTCTTCGGGGGATAACCAGGCCATCAAGATCCCAAGACCACCCTCGGCCGTGTCTCTGGCAGGGGACAGCGAGGCACCGACGGTAAACCAATATTCTTCGGAGGATAACCAGGCCATCAAGATCCCAAGACCACCCTCGGCCCTGTCTCTGGCAGGGGACAGCCGAGAACCGATGGTAAACCATTATTCTTCGGAGGATAACCAGGCCATCAAGATCCCAAGACCACCCTCGGCCGTGTCTCTGGCAGGGGTACAGCCGAGAACCGATGGTAAACCAATATTCTTTGGAGGATAACCAGGCCATCAAGATCCCAAGACCACCCTCGGCCGTGTCTCTGGCAGGGTACAGCCGAGAACCGATGGTAAACCAATATTCTTTGGAGGATAACCAGGCCATCGAGACCCCAAGTCCACCCTCGGCCCTGTCTCTGGCAGGGGATAGCCGAGAACCGATGGTAAACCAGTATTCTTCGGAGGATAACCAGGCCATCAAGACCCCAAGTCCACCCTCGGCCGTGTCTCTGGCAGGGGACAGCCGAGAACCGATGGTAAACCAGTATTCTTCGGAGGATAACCAGGCCATCAAGATCCCAAGTCCACCCTCGGCCGTGTCCCTGGCAGGGGACAGCCGAGAACCGATGGTAAACCCGTATTCTTCGGAGGATGACCAGGCCATATACTTCACGAGCACGAAACCCCCCTTCCACTTTTGCCCCTACAACACGCAAGTCAGTGGGAAATTTTCCTTGAAATTTGAAAGTCGAGGCCTCCAGCGGGACTCCAGGTCCGCCCTCGGCCGTGTCTAAGGCGGGGGACTACCGAGAATCGACACAGAGCACGACCATGTTCTTCCAGTGGATATCCAATCCAGCGGGACTCCGGGCCATCCCTCGGCCGTGTCTCCGGCAGGGTACATGCAAGAACCGGTGATCGAACAGTGTTCTTCCTAGTATATCCAATCCGGCGGTACTCCGGGTCTGCCTTCGGCCGTGTCTCGGGCAGGGGACTGGCGATAATCGATGGAGGCACAGTTTTTCTTTCGAAGATGACCAATCAATCCAGCGAAACTCCGGGTCCGTCCTCGGCCGTGTCTTCGGCAGGGTACAGCCAAGAACCGCTGAAGGAACAGTGTTCTTCCTTGTATAGCCAATCCAGCGGGACTCCAGGTCCGAACTCGGCCTTGTCTCCGGCAGGGGACTGGCGATAATCGATGGAGGCACAGTTTTTTCTTCCGAAGATGACCAATCAATCCAGCGGGGACTCCGGGTGCGTCCTCGGCCGCTTCTCCGGCAGGGTACAGCGAAGAACCGCCGCTGGAACAGTGTTCTTCCTTGGATATCCAATCCAGCGGCACTCCGGGTCATCCCTCGGCCGTGTCTCCGGCAGGGTACAGCCAAGAACCGGTGATGGAACAGAGTACCCTCCCTCACATATACTTTACGAGCACAAGAACCCCCCTTCCATTTTCGACTCTACAACATGCAAGTCAATGGGAAATTTTCCTTGAAACTTGACAGTCAAGGCGTCCAGCGGGACTCCGGGTCCGTCCTCGGCCGTGTCTCCGGCAGGGTACATCCAAGAACCGCTGATGGAACAGTGTTCTTCCTGGTATAAACCAATCCAGCGGCACTCCGGGTCATCCCTCGCCCGTGTCTCCGGCAGGGTACATCCAAGAACCGCTGATGGAACAGTGTTCTTCCTGGTATAAACCAATCCAGCGGGACTCCGGGTCATCCCTCGCCCGTGTCTCCGGCAGGGTACAGCCAAGAACCGGTGATGGAACAGAGTACCCTCCCTCACATATACTTTACGAGCACAAGAACCCCCTTCCATTTTCGACTCTACAACATGCAAGTCAATGGGAAATTTTCCTTGAAACTTGACAGTCAAGGCGTCCAGCGGGACTCCGGGTCCGCCCTCGGCCGTGTCTCCGGCGGAGGACTGTCGAGAACCGCTGATGGAACAGTGTTCTCCCTAGGATAACCAATCCAGCGGGACTCCGGGTCATCCCTCGGCCGTGTCTCTGGCAGGGGACGGCCGGTGACTGTAAAGGCGGGGGATTCTTCCAGCACGCGAACCCATGGACAACGAGACCCCCTTCTCCTTTCTCACCGTTAAAACAGGCAAGTCAACGGGATTTCGACATCTCTACTCTAACAAAGGCATTCCAAAACAGCCGCTGGCTATCGAGGCCTTCGTCACCCCTTGGTTGCGGCAGGTCCGTCGGCCTGGGACGCGGTGTGTGCCTTTGAAGACGGAGGGTTCTTCCAGCAAACGAACCCCAAAAAGCCGCTGAAGTTCGAGGCTTTCGTCACCCCTTGGTTGCGCCTGGACCGTCGGCCTGGGACGTGGCGTGTGCCTGTGAAGACGGAGAATTTTTTTTCCAACAAGAGAACCCATGGACTCCTTTCACACCGCTAAATCAGCAATTCTACCAGATTCAGACATTACTACTACTACTACTACTACTACTACTACTACAACAACGACATTCGAGAAGGAAGAAGAGGGAAGAAAAAAAAGCTGCTGAAGTTCGAGGCCTTCGTCACCCCTTGGTTGCGCCTGGTCCGTCGGCCTGGCACGCGGCGTGTGCTTTTAAAGGCGGGGCAACGTACACATACAACACAACACTTTAGAATAAAACGGGGGGGGGGCGTCAAACCAGGCCTCGGCCTGCCTACCTGCTGGCCAACTAATCAGCCAACTATCCATCCAACTATCTATCTATCCATCCATCCATCCATCCAGCCATCCAGCCAACTATCCATCCATCCATCCATCCATCCATCCAGCCAGCCATCCAGTCAGCCATCCAGCCATCCATCTATCCAGCCAACTATCCAGCCAACTACCCAGCCAACTATCCAGCCAACTATCCAGCCAACTATCCAGCCAACTATCCAGCCAACTATCCAGCCAACTATCCAGCCAACTATCCAGCCAACTATCCATCCATCCATCCATCGCAGCCAGCCAGCCAGCCAGCCAGCCAGCCATCCATCCATCCATCCATCCATCCATCCATCTATCCATCCAGCCAGCCAGCCATCCAGCCAACTATCCAGCCAACTATCCAGCCAACCATCCATCCAACTATCCAGCCAACTATCCAGCCATCCAGCCAACCAGCCAACCAGCCAACCAGCCAACCATCCATCCATCCATCCATCCATCCAACTATCCAGCCAACTAACT
>JAVYIG010017323.1:0-26805 GCA_035222895.1 Strongylocentrotus droebachiensis
GGGTCCTCCAAATTTTTTTAATTTGCACCCCCCCCCCCCCCCCTTGAGGGCCCAACCCCCAAAAAAGGTAAAAATCGCGTGATTTTACATGATTTTTTTCTCAAGGGGGGGGGGGGCCCGGGCCCCCCGGGCCCCCCCCCCTGGATCCGCCACTGTTCAGGCTTATATTCTTTGTTTTTATCATTCCATCTACTTCTCTTTCTATTTTCCGTATAATTATGTTACTAGGGCCTAGACTATATGCTTTTATCTGAACCTAATAGACTACTACATTCGGACGTTTATTGCCGAGTTCAGCCTAAATTTTCAGGACATTTATATTATTATTGATCAATATTTGAAAATGACGCTCGATTATATTGAGTATTTAGTAAACACATATTTCATACCGTTTTGTAACTTGAATGTATAGCCACGTTATTTCATACTTTCTTTAATAACCCGAATATTATACCAAACGACTTTAATGAAGTACCGGTATAAACGATATTGCGCGCGCATATTATAGGTAGCGCGAAAACATAAAATAAAATATCGACGACAACGGATCGAGCATTCCAGTTTCTGTGACAATCCTCCTACTGTTTTATCACCAATTTTATTAGTGAAGCAACGAACCTTATACTTTGAGCCAGATTACAGTTTCAGAAATAACCATGCTTGGTGTGGAAACAGCCTCCACAATGCGGGTGAGTATGACTTTTAAAAAAAATGCAATGACAAAATTTCCGCAGCTTGTCAGTTGAAGCGATAGCTGGGAGGTGTTGTTTGCCGTACCTTTCCCCGTCCACAATCATGACAATGAATGATTATTACTGAGTGGTATTGTACATGCCTTTACTTGGTTCGCGTTCGGTAGGCCTCTAGCTCTAAATCTAATCCCTTTGGCAGCTCACTCAGCTCAGGAAGCTATACTGCCATTACTGGGATGGTAGGTCACTAGGTGAGGCAAAATGATTTCCACTACTCTGTACTCAATCTCTAGTCTAGACTCTGCATCTAACGTAGATATTCTACATCTAATTTTAACTAGACTCTAGTCTAGAGTCTAGTTAAAATTAGATGTAGAATATCTACGTTAGATGCAGAGTCTAGACTAGAGTCTAGAGATTGAGTACAGAGTAGTGGAAATCATTTTGCCTCACCTACCATCCCAGTAATGGCAGTAGACCTATAGCTTCCTGAGCTGAGTGAGCTGCCAAAGGGATTAGATTTAGATCTAGAGCTAGGTCTAGATCTAGACCCTATTCAATTAATTGTTAAAATAATGGTCATGAAAGACATGATAAAAGTTGTTATGTTTCTTACCTGTTTCATGTCAATTTTCTTTCTTTTTTTTGAGTATTTTCCCTAAAAACAAAAACTTATTATAGATCTATACACTTTCCCACAGGATTCACGGCAAACTGCTGCAATTAAAATACAATTGCATACCGTATCGTACCGACGGTGGTGTATGACCAGTAGGGGCGCTGGTCCAAGTATAAGGATCGTCTTCATAAACGAGGATCGTCTTTGTAAACGCAGACCGATGCGTCCCCAAAAATGAGGATCGTTTGCATTTTCGCAGACGTTTCATATTTTTGATCGGCGCATTGGCGATGCAAAAAAAAGGATTCCCGATGATTTTCTTGAAGTATTTTACATTGACTTTGTACAGAGACTTTCACATTATGAGCAATAAATCCTTGGGTAGACGGACAACCCATAAAAGTAGACGGTGAACTAGGGTTATTTTCCCACATGGAATCCATTTTTTGCATCGCCAGCGGGCCGTTTGGTAACCCGAAACCCGCAGAGCGCCGCTGAAAAAAAACGTCCTCGAAAATGCAGACGGTCCTTATTTTTGAGGACGCATTTTGTCTGCGTTTATGAGGATATCTTCGTTTATGAGGACGATCCTCATTCTCGGACCAGCGCCCCTACTGATGACTATGAATGAGCTCGCATGTGTTAAGTTAGCGACAGTAATTTGTAAGCAATTCATCAATACTGACTGTTGGTCATGTCGATGTGTATTTCTAATGAAACTTTGGTCTAAGACTAAGAGACTAAGTGTCAAAGTATTGTTGTGTTGAAAGGAAATTTAAAGTTTTGAACTACATGTAGATCTAGATCTAGGTCTAGATTGAAGATTCTAAGTTGAAATTAAATTCAAGTAGAGTCTACAGCCTACCATATATTTGACTTTCAAAATGTTTAAAGTGTAATCTATTTATCACAGCAATGAGTAACCAGTATGTCATGGCTCTCCTTTAATTATGAAATTTTGAACATTTTTCAAATTTTTCAAATTTTCCTCTCCAACATCTGATTGTAGGCAACGGACCCGCTGATGAATTCCGACCTGTTTGATGCAGACGATGATGAAAGTGATGAGGAGGTATTCAGGAGCATGAAATCCAAACAGAAGAGACCGACTAAATCTCAGCGGCTTATCCTGAGTGATGATGAAGATGAAGAGAGATCCCCAAGTCTTTTAGATCAAGGTAGACTATATAGACCCTAGAATCATACTCTAGATCCTGGCCTCGTTACCTTTGCAAATAAAAAGCTATATCTGGATCTAGATAGACATGAGCATATATGTACAGTTTAGACCTGACTTTAGCCCCGCCCGAGAGCTATTTAATTTGTATTCGTTTTTATTCAGTTTTTTGTTATGTTTTTATTATTTTTGTTAGGTCAAGTCTGTTAAATGATCTATCGTGATTTGTAGCTTTAGATTAGAATGTTTTTCCTTAGTCAAAGTAGTTTTTGAAAGAAATCAATTTCTGGGTGAGGCTGCAGTGAAGTAGATGGAAATCATGGAATGTACACTGTATACTGAGTTAATTAAATTAAATGTCTTTGTAAACAGTTTAAATTGTTATTTAAGATTGCAGCAAAAGCCTAGATACAAGATTACAAATGAGTTGAAGATGTTTTCTCCTGCTTAGATAGAATGATAGCGATATATGATCAGACTAGACTGCACATAAATGAAAAATTGTACCTGCATTGAATGTGCAATATAAATTAAAGTTTCTTTATGATCTTAAAATTTCCATTGTATTTTTTCGTAGATTGGTGAAAAAGTGATTTGTTTGTGTATTTCACTTTATTATGATGCATTTTATGGCCATGCTGATTAGCTTCCCAAATTACAGTTAAATCCCATTTTCTCCTGATTTACATGGCAGACTTATCACCCAAACTATTTGTGTTGTCTTATTTATGCAGGAAAGTCTCAGTCTGACGGTGAAGAAAGTGATGAAGATCATGGAAGAAACAAGCAAGAAATAATGGATGATGATGATGACGGCAGTAACGATGACAGTGATAATGACAAACCTAAACAAAGAAAGAATATTCAGATGTCTATAGGAAGTAGTGATGATAGTGATGATCACCTGAGCAATGACCACAGTAATCCCAAAGAAAGAAAGAAGATTTGTAAGCCTGTAGAAAGTAGTGATGATAGTGACGATGACCTGAGCAATGGTGACGATGACGATAAGCCCAAAGAAAGAAAGAAGATTCGTAAGCCTGTAGAAAGTAGTGATGATAGTGACGATGACCTGAGCAATGGTGACGATGACGATAAGCCCAAAGAAAGAAAGAAGATTCGTAAGCCTGTAGAAAGTAGTGATGATAGTGACGATGACCTGAGCAATGGTGACGATGACGATAAGCCCAAAGAAAGAAAGAAGATTCATAAGCCTGTAGAAAGCAGTGATGATAGTGATGATGACAGCAGTAACGATGACAGTGATAATGACAAACCTAAAGAAAAGAAAAGTCGAAGGCCTGTAAGAAGCAGTGATGATAGTGATGAAGATGATAGTAGTGATGAAGAGGAAATAGCATTTCAGTTGACACCACCACCACAAGATCCTGAAGCAGATGGAGATAAGAGGGTGAGCTTCTTATTTATACGACCTTTAACCTATGACATTTAAAGCTTATCTGTACTTGTTCGGAGGAGGGATTAGACTGGACAGGTGGTTATCTTATTAACTCAGCTCTCAATTAACATAAGAAAAGAGGATCATGGGGGATCAATGGTCGGCAATTAGGCATTGTTTTCTATATAGAGGGAGCAAGTAGCTACAAGTAGGACAGTGTGGCTTAAATATTTCGTGTCAATTGTCATCTCAATCTGTTGTTAAATCCTTCGGTAACTGGCAAATTATATAAATGGCATATTAGTTGACAAATCACGTTTCTTGATCTGAAGTGTTAACTGGAGTCATATTTGATAATTATGTCAATCAGATTGAAAGACATATTTTAATGCAATTTGAACTATGGATAGATGGTCTATAGATTTACTCTAACTTGGACATAATCTGTGCTGTTTCCTCGTTGCAACTCTCATAATAAATAATATGAACATTTAAGCTTCGTATACTCTTGGCAGTATACTGAATAAAGGTGTTTTTTCATGTTTGATTACAGTCCATGAGAAGGAAAAGAATCAATAAGGATGAACTTCAGCAAATACACAGTGAAACTCAACGAATTGTCAGAGGTAATTTATTTTACTTCTCATTGAATTTGACTTTTGAATTTTCTTATGATTTCAAGTGAAAAGTGCATTTCTCAAGAGAGCTTAAAACTTTTCCTAAATGTGTTTTGACCTACTGTCATCCCCCCCCCCCCAAAAAAAAAAAGCATGCACAAGATTGGAGGTGAGACTGGCAGTCACTAGTTACCAGTACAAGCGCCACATTAGTGACATTTCCACTATACTTTTAATTCAGCACAGAGTGAAAAATAAAGATGTGTAATTGTAGAAAATGAGCATTTACATCAAACCTTAAGTTCATGCAATAAACATTTCTATGCCAGGCCCAGATATAAACTAACTTAAACCCCTCAAAAATCTTTTCATGTTGAAATACTTTTGGTTTCTGATTTCCATCAATGAGAAAGAGTAAGAATTTCATTTGAAAACAACATTTAATGGTTTTTCTTTTATAAATGTAATGCTTCCTGGGAGAAATTTTCAATAGTTTAAACATACTTGTGGCTTACACCCAGTAAATAAGATCGATCAATCGATCTTATTTACTGGGTGTAAGCCACAAATATGTTTAAAATATTGATGGTTTTTCTTATATGTTTGAAATTGTAAATTCATGATGACATGAATTAATGAACTATTTGCTGGTATTCATCTCTATATAGGCAGCCCTTTGTCATCTGAACTGTTTCCCATGTACATGTATAACAGCTTTAGCAATAAAGTATTGAACTTACTGATCTTTATACAGAGTCTACAATTCGCATTCCCTACCACCGGCCTACACCTCTGAGCTTGGATGAATTATTCAACAAGAAGCCTTCTCTCACTACCTTGAGACCTATGGGAGGTCGAGTCCCAAGGTATGTATTAATCTTGTGGGGGGGGGGGGGATTCAGTGTGTCTCCTTTTAGTGACCTTTATGTATTATTTTTTTGATCCAGATTGCTAGAAATTAAAAAAAGCAAAATTTACAGATTTATTTTTGTATGTGTTCGTGTTTGTGTGTAGTATGGGTGTGCTGCTGTGTAGTATGTGTGTGCTGCTGTACCTTGTGTCTTAATTGAAATATGCATTAAAGTCTTTAATTTGGCTATCCAGAGTTTTAAGATTACTATTTTTTTTGTAAACAATGACAAGATTTTGTTGCACTCCATAATTTTCTTTCACATTGGTTATATTCATTTTCGCTTTGTCTTTCTAAGGTATATACATGTAAGAGTGAAAGATAGCAAGGAGCAAATGTTGTGCCTGTGAGGGGCTGATTATTTACTTGTGCAAAATCTTGTTTTACTGCTGAATACTGATAGTTTTTTTGTTTCTTTTGTGGTTAATAAAGATGAATTCTATTATTCCTGGGGTTCTCTTTCTGATTTATTATAGTATACATGTGCATGTAGTTGAAGTTTGATATGATATAATGTGCCTAAACTTGAATTAAGAGAAAATTAAATCAAGAATCGGTCATATTGCATTTACAATCTGTAGATGGGAATATGTGATTAGGCGTACAATATCTTAGAAGTGCACATTGTACTTCAATAATATATACCGGTACTGAGTTAATTAACTTCATTGCCTTCTTTTTAACAGAATTCATGGAAAAGAGTTGCTAAACACCTCAACAGAGCAAGAAAAAGGACAAGAGAGTCGCAAGGAAGAAACTGATGAACTGCCTGATCTCCTATCATCACAAGTGCAAGATGGTCCTGGAAACAAAGTCTCTTGTGAAGAGAATTCAGAGTGCTCTTCTGAGAACGTCCAGGCAGAAGACAAACCAAGTGAAACAGCGACAGACAATGTTACGATGGTGAATGAGGCTTCTGATGATACATTGCTACATGATGCACCAAAGGAACGTAGTCGTCATAGTCCAGTAGCTGATGGCAAATCAGCACAATCTCCAACATCATCGTCATCGCAGTCAAATCAAAAAGAGCTTTCTCCACAAAAAACATCACATGGCTCTCCCAAGGAATCCTCACCTAGGACTTCCCAGCAGCCACTGCAAAAAGACCAGGCTCCGATATTCAAGACTCCCCCTCCTACTACCTCTACTCAGCCTGATCCAATGTCCTCACAGGCAAGGCGTATGAAACGTCTGCAGGACTCTCTCATCAGATTAAAAGGGGTGCAACCCAAGCTTAGTGGTGGACCTAAGATTACCATCGATTTAGAGGAAGGAGGGGAGCCTTCGGCAGAAGAGAAAGGGGTTGTCAAGTTGAAGAATAGATTTGTGAAGCACACCAAACACATCAAGGTGACACATCAGAAAGACGTTCAAGTCAAGTAAGTCCATTTCTCAACATATCATCAGGGTGCTACAAGAATTTTTTTCACCACTTGCCCTGTCGGGCAAGTGGGTTTTCAATTTACTTGCCCAAACAATATTTCCACTTGCCCAAAACTTTAAAGCGAAAAAGGACTCGAGGTTAAAGCATTTATTATCTCGTAATGATAAGTTAGTGTTTTAGATAGCAAATTAATGCACATACATGTACAGTGTAACTGTACTGAATAATAACCTAATATGTCAAAGAAAATGGTCAACAAAGGATGGTTGAAGGTTTAAAAAACGCATTTTATTGATTCTCCATAAATAATCAGATTCACATGAATCTCGGCAAGGTAGAATGGTTCAAGCAGGTTTAAGTTTTTAATATTCAGTCTTTTTATTTCATCATTCACTGCTATAAATATCATGCCAAAATTTGTAAATTCTTACTAAATAATAATATTGAAGATATTTTACGATAAATCTCGGATAAGTATGCGAAAACTAGACTAAACAACGTCGCTAAAACCATGAAAACAAAACAACAACGGCTTTTATATACCTCACTTAAGAAATCCAGCCATCTGATTGGTCGAATTGCATTCATAAACTTCAACTGTTCCTGTAAAATTCCCGGTAACCATGCATAAACATTTCAATATTTTTTAATAACCATGGTTACTCCATGGTTACCCCATAGGTTTACATGTTAAATATCTTCCGCTTGGAGCCAGAAGGGAGAAGGGCAAAGGAGAAGGGCAGTAGGAGCTTTGTGTTATAAGATACAGAAATGTGATGTGAAATGAAAAATATTTTTTATTTTTTATTTTTTAGTCTATTTTTTTTCGGCATATAAAAGTATTAATGACTGCTTTATTTTTTTTCGGCATATAAAAGTATTAATGACTGCTTTAATATTCGAGAAATAGTTGTTTTCATACGCTCTCGGGAAGGTTACAATTGGGCTATTCCCCTCGGCAAGCCTCGGGGAATAGCACAATTCTAACCTTCCCTTGAGCGTAATAAAACAACTATTTCTCTCAAAGCAGTCATTAATACTATAATATTCTGGGGGTCTCGATACTATTATCAAAATGACTCGCTCGGTCGGATCTTGAGACCGCAGTAATGAATTGAAAACGAGACAAAAACATTCATCTGATTTATATGAGCAGCGAGTTTTAAATAATATGTTCACAATCATTAACAGTCATTATGAATAAATATCAAACATTTGACTTTTTGTACTTACTAGAAAATCCCTGTTGTTTATTCCATTCCGATTCGCACGTGTTCATTTCCCTAGAATAATGACGTCATATTTGGCGTGATTCAACCAATCGGCAATCAGAGAATAGCAAAGGCCTGTCGGTGCGGCCTGCAGAGCTAGAGAGAGAGAGCGCGAATAAGCTCGCAGCTGGTACGATCGCGCTAGCTGTCTCTAGCTAGCTCACGGCCGGCCGTGCGTGGAGGCGGAGCAGCATTCATGGCTTGAAGTGTCACTGTTGCATGCGCGCTGAGCTAGCTGAGCTGGCTAGCTGTCTGTGAAGTTTTTTCGAAATCGGAACGATCGCTTTTTTGCTTCTGGATTTTGACGACGGGTAAGAAGTTGACGGGTGAATGGTAGAGTTCTTGGACACTAGGAAATTACTGTAAAAGTATCACTTGCCCGATCGGGCAAGTGATAATTTTATTTACTTGCCCGACGGCTCAATTTGGTTGCCCCGGGACATCGGGCAAGCGGGTTTGTCGCGCCCTGTATCATTTTCAACACGAAAATCATCTCTGTGATGCAATTTTTGTTCAAATTGATGAAAGCTTAGTCTTATCATGCCACTTATCAGCACAATGCGCTTATTAACTAGGTAAGATTACAAGGATTTAAAAATGAAAGCACTAAAAAGAAACAAGCATATCGGAGCTTCTTAAAGTGATTTGGGTAAACAAACAAAAAAGTGGTTTTATTTGTATTTATATCATTTCCAATAAACAACTTCATACTGTATGTTCATTTGTAGAGATTACATTTTTCAGATCTTTGTATCATTGTAATCATGTCATTCTCTTTTCAAGAAAGAAATCACTTTTTGCACATGTTTTGTTGTATAATATTTTCTTTTTGCGTTATGGTTTTCATGTTTTAGGATTATATTCTTTCTTTTCTCCATTCAGTATTGTGACCAAAGAGAAAGGAGAAGACGGGAAAGAAGATTTGAAACATCACACCTTTACTGTAGGATTGGATAAACAACCAGAGCAAATAGATCCTTCATTAAATGTCCCAGGTATGTCATTTATCAAAACATTCTAGGAAGGCCAGAAATGCCATTCCTCACCAAGTTGCCATGGATTTATAGAGAAACTATGTTTAAACAATAATATTGAATAGTTGTAAGCAGTTCCACTATGCAAGGTGCTCCAATTTTACCCCTTCTCTAGCTAGGCTTCTGATTTGGGTGTTCATAACTTCCAGGAATTTCTTCCTGTCAGGTACCCAATACTCATGTAACACCTAGAATGGCAAATGTAGATGAATATCTTGTCAATGAAGTATCTTTAATATCTCCTGAAATACTGGTATTTAATCAAATAGTTCTAAGATTTAGTTCTTACTAACATGTGATGGAAGAGAATTTCTGCATATTGTTGAATAATGTAAAACCTACAACCACCATATGAAGTTAGACAAGAGTTGCATCTTAAAAGCGTCAGTCCCTTTATTATGATGCTTTAAACTACTTTGTAGTAATTAAAAAAATGAAGAAAAAAAACAAAAAAACCCCACAACAACGCTGTGGCAATGATGTATTAAATTGTAGCATGTGTTCCTCACATTTCTATATCTCATAACACATAGATAAGGGAGTTTGGGACTGTTAGGAGTTTCATAAGTTTCTCATCCCCACTTTCCATTTATTGACACACACCCCCAAAAAATTGCTAAGGTTTTCCATGTCATATAAATGTTAACAGGCCTTAAGAATAGACTTGTTGAAAACTGCTCTTTTGCAGGTGCTAAGCTATGTCACCTGAAGCAGAACTTGCAGGCCACCATGAGGGTGAAGCGAGAGCAAGAGAGACTGAAGAGACGGGAGGCCTATAAGCTGGATAATGAAGAAGGTTTTGGAGGAGAAGAGGATGAGGATGAGGCAGAGTTGACTGATGGAAGTGAGACGGAGGGAGAGGAGGAGCGAGGGATGATAGGCCATGAAGATGAAGATGCAGACTATGAGGTAAGGATGCGTTCAAGGTTCTACTATACTGAAATCTTGTTCCGACATGATGCAGTAAAAAAATAAAAAATACAACAGTGTGGCAGAATTAAATTAAATCAACATAGTGCACCTCTTATTTCTTGTTTGCATAGATTTAGTGATCTCATATTTTAAACATCATAACGCTCTTATTATTGGCCCAATTTATTACTTACTTTTGCTATTCTGTTTCTCTTATTTTTCTGTTTTCATACAAATGAACTTATTACATAGGTTGAGTGGCCCTTTAATTATCGTTTGATAAAACAAGACCTTTTCTTCTGGCATTATGATGAAGATGGTGAAGACTATAACTGATCCTGTGCTGCTTTAACACTTGCTTGCTTCTAGTTGTCTGCTGTTCCATGCAATCTTTCTTTCTTTCTTTCTTTGTTCCAGCCTGGCAATGAGTTCCTTGATGATGAGGCCGAAAGTGACGACGACGACGATGGCAATGAGATGGGAGATGAAATGGACGATGAAGAAGAAGAAGAAGAGAGTACTGTCATCAAGAAACTAAAGAAGAAGTCGCGATCACTTGAGAAGGAGTCTACTTTGATCGATAGTGATGATGAGATTACTCCAAGCCGGAGGAAAGGCAGCAAGAGGAGAGCCACGGTAGTCGATGATGTTGAAGATGGTGGTGATGAGGAGAAAGGAATATCTCTTCGTCTCGACTCGACAGGAACTGAGGATACTGATACTGAAATTAGTGATGTCTTGCAAGGTAGGATGTTTTTGTGTGTAATGTGTCCAAAAAAACTTTACTGTTTAATATCCGTCCGTGGATCAGTACAATGTTTTATGATTAGGGTTATGGTTAGGCTTTGCATTAGGGTCATGGTTAGGGTAAGGGTTACTTGTGTGGTCGGATTGTCTGCAGCTATTCCTCCAAAAAGAAATATGAAGCCATGAAAAGTTCAATCTTAAAGCTATTAAAATAGGTGGTTATTAAGGAGTCAGTTTACAGAAAGAAGTCAACAGTATGTTTAATTAATCATTGCCTTCCCTCTCTCTCCTTCAGATTCTAGTCGATTTAATTCAGTGCGTACACCCCGGACTCCTTCAGCGTTGGATCAGTGTAGTAAGACTATGGAGATGTATGATAGCGCTACAAACTCGACTGTCAGTGACTTCCAGGTCCCTATAAGCAGAGTAGACTCCAGTAGTAAGAAAGTTGCATGGAGTGCCAGCAAAGATACAGGTATACAATCTACAAGTGATCATTAACTCTCTATATGCCATACAAAATAATCTTCATGTGCCACGTTGTATTTTTCCACTATATATAGAAAATTCAGCTTTTAAACTGAATTAAAGTACATCAAAAAAATATCTGATAAATGAGATAATAAAAAATACTGAATTAGCTAATGATTATGAAATCCCTTTTTATAATTTTCTTGAATAATCTTTCTAATTATCCATGATATTCAGAATAGATTAACAAATTAAGATAGTAGTTACTGATTTCAATTTAGTAAACAGTTGAATTCTTGGACCAAGTCAATTTGTGATATATTTCCATTTTGTTTGGTAATCACTGAATCTGTAATTTTTGTAAAAGACTTTGATGATGTCAATACGTCATAAGAGTATCATAACAAAATAATGACTTCTAGAAAGTTGTTTGGAAAATTATATTGAACCACAAGTACTTGACAAACATCAATTAATATAGCTAACAAACTATTCCTCCAACATTGCAGATTCAAGCAAAGACAGTATGAGCTTTGTTCTGCCGGCTCCTGTACGCCAAGACAGCAGCTCTAATAGCCTGGATACGAGCTTCGAAGCGATGACATCATTGATACCAGCTCATCAACCACAGGGAGGAATGACCAAGTCTGGAAGAGCCAGTGTAGATTCCACTAAAGGGGAAACCTTCACTCCGTTTTCCAGACATCAATCTGCACTCAGTAGTAGCACATCTAAGGTAAAAACTGAAGTCAAGAAAGACTAGAGAGATAATGCAAGAGAGCCATAAGGGCATTAACCCATACACTGTAACACAGAGTTAATGCCTTCTGGCTTTCAAAAGATGGAATAATGGAGAATCATCTGCTTGCATTCTTTCTATGAGATACAGTTAATCCAAAACTTCCACAACAAGAAAGTTTCATTGATTTTGAACGTCAGCCTCTATTACAGAAATAAAATCTGTCATGAACTTCTAAAAGATCAAGTGATGACTTTCCCAAATCCGAACAACTTGGTAAAATTTGCAAAAGTCTTCTGCATGCAAAAGTCTTCTGAATGTACAGTGTAATAAATGTTAGATCATGCCATTAAATGGAAAGACAAGAATAGATTATTGTCTATTATTTACTATTCTGCGTGTTAATTCATCAATTAATATTCAACGTTGGATATACCGATGTCCCCCCCCCCCCCCCCCCCCGCCCCCTCACAATGTACTCAGCATGTAACTCTTAACAATTTTCACCTCAAATTGCACCAAAATTGCCATGTATAAAACAAGTATTAAATGTTTTTCATTCATGAGATGGAACAATCATTTAATTCGATGAAAGAAATATTGCATACATATGCATTTCCCACTTCATGAAATGGTTTTATGATTGCACTCGGTCGTCATTCATATTTGTGCAACATTGCCATCTCTCTGGTAGACCGTCTCACGTAATGAGCTGACCCTACCGGTAGAAGACTCTCAGGATCTATTCCGTGAGGATTATCCTCGTCTGCCAACCATCGCAGACTCCCAGCAGGTCACAGAGTCGCAGAGCTTCCATTTCTCATTCGAAGACGAGACTCAAACACAATTCCTTGATGAGAATGGGTGAGTGATCACATCTTGTCAATTATTTAATCAAGCCATTGGACAAAGTCTCGCATGGGTTGGGGAATAACAGAATCCTTGTCCAGTCAAAATAGCCAAAGTTAAGGGGTTAACCCAGAACTAATTGCAATAAATAAGGAGTGGAAAGGAGTTATATTTGCATAATATGTAAATTAACTATTGTCATATTAGAAAATTCATAATTCCCCTAGTAATATACATTGATATAACAAATCCTAAGGATTTAAGTGGTTAAGCAAGAAGTCAGTTACACAATGAGACAACTCCTTTTCGAAGTATTTTTAACATTTTGTAAAGTAGAGATATTGTTGTAAATCATTTGCCCATTTGAGACTTTCATGAAATTAATTTCGAAACGGTTTCTGTTTAAGTATTCTTAGGTTTAGTCTTCAGCAGTTATTCATCTTCAAAATACTTCTTGTATTTATCATAAATATTTCAGACTTCTAAACTTGAAACCATCAACATCATCTAAGAAGAAGACCATGTTTGAAGATACCCAAACTCACAGTGCCGAAAGCCAATCCAGTATGGATGAACTATTAGGTCTGTGCTCTGGACAGTTCGCTGCTACACAAGGTAACCTCTCGTTGATGTTTTAGTTTTATTGGCGTGTATCATTCATTTTTGAATATTTACTCTCTTCTTGCACATATACAGTCTTTTTTCAAGGAAATTTGTTCGGGTACTTTATACTTATTACAATCATTATTTCTATTAAAGTCTGCTGTTGATTGGTAAATCTGCATTGTCAAATAATATCATTTTGCTGAAAAAATTCACTTCATAATCTCTTTGAAATCCTTACATGCCTTTAATATGTCATTCTGTATCCTTTCAGTTGTTATTTTTTGTTGATGAACCTGAAATTTTGCTCTTCTAGTTGTGTATTTTTCTGTTTATCCACATATATTTTGTACACATGAATTTATTTAAATGATGTGTTCTATGTAACCTTCTCACTCCCCTTCTTTTCCTCTCCAAAATACATTCACACTTGATGGGAAAAATAACCTTTAAAAAACTCCAAAATACTGCAGCATGATTAAAAGAATTTAATTGTAAATGAGTGGCAATGGGAGATCAAATAAAAAAAGCTTTCTGCAACAAAGGTCATATGCACACATATCTACATGTGAAACTCACTACACTTATTAAGTTATTTTATTTTCCCATTGCAGCTTTGTTAAGGAATACGTACTATAATTGCATCTTGTGTAAATGACCCTCAACTATGATATACAAAATAACTCATCTTATGTATCTTCCCTATCAGGCCAAGATGATGTGACATCTCAAAAGCCAGGACCATTCTCACAAGTATCTCAGAGAGCTGGTACTCAAGCCAACATGGATGAACTACTTAACCTCTGTTCAGGCACATTCACAGAGTATGTCATAATTAAAACATTCTCTCTAGTTTCTATAGTTGTTAACAGGAAAATTTATGTTTAGTTTCAATAAGATTTTTTGATAAATAATCCTAAAGATTTATTTCTTGAATATAAACTCATAGCTACTCTGCAATTTCAAGCTAGAATTCAATGATTGTCTTTTTCTTTGACTGGCAGAATCCTAATCACAATTAGTGTGTAAGATATATTTTCAGGTGATACACTCTGAATCAAAAGTACTTCTCAAAGCTTTGATACATAACTGAAGTCTAAATCCATTTCTTTTCTTTTCTTTGAATGTTACTGGAAAGACTTGTCAACATTTAACTCAAACTTACCCCTCCCATACCATGGGCAGAAAATCTGTTTGGACTAAAATTTTCCACCTCGAACAGAAACAGAAACCCTCATTTTGAATTATATTCCTACGCAATGTATTTTAGGCCTATTTTTACAATGAGACAAATCATGACAAAAATTAAGTCTTGAAAGTTTATTCATGGCAGTTCCAAAATATTGTGGCAGAGAACAGGGGGATGTTTCACATAGACTAAGATCGACTTAAGTTGGACTTAACAATGGCAGGCCGTTCATGCCACTGTTTGCTCTCACCATTTACTGATATTGGTCTCTCAAGGGATGTACAAATCATGGTCACTAATCTACAGAATTGACATTTTTTGATTATTCATTATCGAAGGAAAAAATATTATCTAAAGATCATAATGGTGAGAGCAACCATGCAGTGGCTTGAATGGCCTGCCAAAGTTCAAGTCCAACTTAAGTCGATCTTAGTCTTTGTGAAACACCCCCTAGGTTTCCATGTATTTTTAAGAGGGATGTACTAGTATATCTTCATGACCTTTGTATTCACATATACCTTCCAGAATGGAATCTAAATCTCAGATCACATCAACCAGGAAGGTGGAAGAGAAAGATGAGAAGGAGGATGACGACCATCTATCTTTTCACATCGCTTCAGACCACGATGGACCAGACAGTGATGACGATGTCGACAAGGGATTTAGCAGCGATGAGGAGGACGTTGCTCCAAAGAAGAGGCGCAGGATCATCCAGCAGGAGAGCGATGATGATGATGAGGAGGAGGAGGGGGCGGAGAAGGGAGAGGAAGAGTCTGATTTGGATAGCGAGTTTGAATTTAACAGGGACCTCAAAGGCTTCAAAGGAAAGACGTATAGCAAGTAAGTAATTACTCAGGAGATCTTGATATATTATGATCTGACGTATCCTCTGGCACCACATGCTGCAAGCTTTATTAGGTCAAAGTTATAAGATTAGGGTTGTGATTTAGGTTTAGGGTTAGAGTGGGGATTATACATCAGTGCATGCAGTAGATTTTAGGTATATGATAGACATGTCATGCTGGTTGCTTAATCACTTTCGCAAAGCATTTATACTCAGATCATGCATTGTGTGAATTTTTTGAATTTTTTTTTGGGGGGAGGGGCATGATTTCATTGTTAGTAAAGTAACCACATTCTCAAAGTTCTAGAATAAACCACTTTCCTACAGAGAACTGTGGTTCCTGCATTAAACCTACAAGAATTACAGTCCTCAATATTCCATGGGTTAATAAGTGTATTGCACCTAAAAGATATCAATTGGTATACATGTACACTATTGTTATTATTTCTTTATTGCAACCAAAACTTGAGGTTGGATTTAAAATATTAAAAAAATACAAACAGATACATAACAATGGTAGAATTAATTTACACAGAGTCAAAAATATATAAATAACATTTTCATTTGAATTGTTTTAGCCCATAGCAGTAGTATCTATTTTGAGTGACATTTTGGCATTACATTTGATCCAGAATGCTAGGAAAAACACATTATACATGAGCAGAAAGAGCACAAATGCAGTTTATATGTCGTTCTCGATATAAGAGCGTTTCAATCGTAACTAATCATTAAAGTCTCCAACTTGGTGACCCAGAGTAAACTATAAAATCACTATTTCCATGTACAAATTGGCAATTTTCTTTTGCATTGGGTCATTTGATAAACATTTTTATGTTTTTTGAACTATGAAGGAGTGGAATATATGATTAATCGTTGCCAATTTTAGGAGGGAAAGCTGATTATTTGAGAAAATATGAAAACATTTAATTGCCATGGGTTAATATGACTGGATATTTACGCTTCGTTATCTATTAGGAAACTGAACCTAGCAAACTTTGTTGAGGATGAAGCTGAGTTATCTGGCAGCGAGGCTGACAGCGACGAGAACTACGATGCAGAGGATGACGATGAGGAGATCGAAGGCATCATCAACGAGGAAGTAGGAGATGAAGACGAGCTCAGGGATCAGGTCAACAAGGTTCACTTGTAAGTATAAACCAGGGTCTCGTCTCATAAAACATGTCAAACAAGCTACAGTAACAGTGACTGAAATCTTTGCATTTTTTCGGCTGTAAGCAAATTTGATATAAAAATGTGACTATTGTTATTAATAAAAAGTTTGATGGAACAGGGCCCAAATCTGTAAAGTCACCAAAGTTTGCTTTTTATGGGATCAATCACTGTATTAATCACTAATAATCACCCACAAACACAAAATTATAAATCAGGAAAACTGGTACATGTGTAGTGGTTAATACAATTTAATGAATTTTCAGTTTATAGTCTCATCTTTCTTTTTTTTTTTTTTTTTATTGTTTAGTCAGGCACTTAAAGTTATTGATTGCTTTAAATGAATCAAGTTCCTATTTTAGTTCCATGTTAAGACAAGTTTGTAACATATGTTGGTTTACAGGAAGACTGTGGATGACGATGATGCACGCAGACTACGAATCCTTAAAGAGATGTACCTCCCTGATGGAGACTTGCATTCTGATAATAAGGGAAGAACACGCAAGTTTAGATGGCGACATATGGGTAAGATTTTAGGCTGCTTGAAATGAATACATGTAAAGTATGTTGTATTGGTTTAATCTTCCAAGATCGCCAACTACCCAGGACTACGACCCTTGCGATTTTTCATATCCTATAACTATATGCTCTTGTCTCTTGCCTGGGTCGGTATTAAGTACAAAACTTTAATGAAGTCAGAATTTTAATGAGCATTTAGCTTGGCTAAAGAGAATGGCTTATGTCAGCTCACATCGAAGTACTGGGGTATTGTATCTAAGCAAGCCAACTTAACATCAATGCTAATAGCTATTGTGACATCACTAGCCAATCCAGACCGTTTAATAATGATAATAGTGGGTTCTGATATAGCACTCATGTCTGCCAGAGTTGTCAATCCTCACACTCCACCCCAACTTTAGAATTGCTGCTTCTATGGTGCTCTATGCAGCATTTCAAGGAAATCATTCCTGTCAGGTACCTATTGACCTGGGTAGAGTGTGGCAGATGTAGATTAATGTCTTTTCAAAGGACGTAGTGCGGTAGGAGGGATTCAAACCTGTACCTTGTGATCCCTGACTTATGCACACATCGCCTCTACATCAATCAATAATAATAGTTTAGTTTAATCGAGGGCTGCAAGCATTTCAAGCTTCATGCTTACGCTGTATCCCTCCTATATCATGCGAATTGTAAAGTAAATAATGTTCTCCTATATATTGTCTATGTTCTATACAGTATGACTATCATGTATTTGTACTTTGAAACGTAAATTATATCACACTGATGGACATTAGGTATGTTTAAAATGTATGTTTGAAATATGATTTAGAAATCAATAAATCAATAAATCAAATCAACAAATGCATTTATCGAATCTCTGCTAGATTCCCAGATGGACATGTTTAGACCTGGTTCAGACGGAGAAGAGGATGAAGAAGATGGTCAGGATCAAGACAGTCAATGGAGATTGATGAGATACCAGAGAGAACAATGGTTGAAAGAAAATGAGGTAGGTCATGTTTAACCCTTTCAGATACCATAAACTTATTCACTCTCTCACATTACAATACCGCAAACATGTAATAAGGATAAGAATAATGATACCCGTTTCTTATAGAGCGCTTTTTCAATAACTGCATGACCAAAGCGTTTATAGTATTATTATTACCCCAGTCACTGGATTCAATTATTATTCCGCACAATACAGTGCACGTTATCCACTCCCTGGGGAGTATTCCAGCTAGTCACCCTTTTATGGGCGTGCACATGCTGATCCAACCACAACAACATTCACATTGTACTGGTTACTCATTTAACACTTGGGTGGAGAGGAGCGATGTTGATAAAATGCCTTGCCCAAGAACATAAGTGCCGTCCAGTACACTCTTATACAGTTTCAGAATCGATGTATCCGATTCCCTACCGGGACTGTGTGGTGATTATGTTAAATTTAGGAATTAAAGAATTCAGTATTCCATGGTGTAACCCGGCCATCTTCCCTCCTGTTAAGCACACCTAAAGATAAGGACCTATCAATGCAGTGTATTTACTTTATTTTGATAGATTTATACAAGTGTGTTTTGCCAAGATTGTAGCTTCGCAATATTTGATCGTGATGTGTATTCACTAATTCGCCTACCCAATTGCCCATGTGCATATTAAATACTAGCTTCAAATACTGAGAAAAGAAATAAAATATACCATGGTCTGTTATGCAGATGCAAAACAGAACCAAGCACATGTATTATTGTCCTAGGTTTAAACAAAAGCCAAAGTTAAAATTAAAAAAAAGTTGCCTATACAGCTCAGCTCTATTATGTTCGCCACATGCTCCTGTGACAATTGCTCCGCAGTAGTTCCCAAATTCTTAACCTCAACCCTAGACCCACATTGTACCTAACCCAAACCCTAACCTTGTAAATGTACTTTTGACGAAATAAAGCCCGGTGCAAAAGTAGTATCTCCTCTCAACACACGTCTCTTTGGTACATTTTACTAACAATTATTGTTGTATTAATTTCCCCATGTGAATGTTTAGGAGAAGACGGACGCTGTGAGTCCAGACATCGTTACTTCATCATTAGACGAGAAGAGTCAGTTTGCAAAGTGTCTGAAGGCAGCAACGTTCAAGAAACCTCAGGGTTAGTATCATTTGAGTATGTTCTGTTTAGAGCCGGGAGGGCATTAACTGGTAAATCATTTCCCAATCTGATTATTCAAAAAAAATTGTTGAAATAATTTTACACCTATTTTTTGTTGTTAACTTTAAAATACCAGTCATGAAAAATGGTCAACTTTTTTTTGTGTGAAGAATGATATATATTGAAGGTAGGTTACAAGAATGATAGTATGTATATCTGTATATTTCAATAATGCCATCTGTCAGCTTTTGCTTGATGAATAACACAATACTTTTGGTTCTGAATTTTTTTCCCCCACGTACATAAGCGAATTCCTCGTGAGTTTCAAAAAATACACCTCTCCAATTTTGATACATGGAAAATGTTTTTTGATAAAATTTTATTTTTTTGTGGAAAAAAGCACCCTAAAAAAAAATCATGTTTACTAAACTTGTGATCAAAATGGAAACAATTTCATCATCTTTCATATGACACCAAACCCAGGTAGGTTCAGGGTTTCCTTAAAATATTATTTACAAAATGCATGGAAAAGAGTTCATTAATAGGGCCAGTATTATGGACGCCCCTCCAATCTAGGGGTGACTGCTACAAATTAACACCTGAAATATTGTGTACCATGATAGAATCTTTTGAATAAACAGGGTGTATTTAGTTTGTGAAGAAGTGGCAACCAAACCCCCTCTGTTCTGACTTTGATCCTCCACTTACATACATGCCACCTTTCTGATTTTCAGTAGAGACATCAACTCAAGAAGTGGAAGAAAAAGAACAGAAGAAGGATCCGAAGATGGCAACTACCAAACCTCTGAATATCATGGTGAGTAGATTTACCATCATCTAGGAACTAATTAACATGCTTGTTTTAATACCAACACTGTTCAAACATTCATGAATAAGTTTGAAAGTTTCTAGAATTCAATAAATGAAAAGACCAATTCACAAATTGAGTTGAGTTTAGGAAAATTTTGACCCCAAGAGCACTGTGACAATGTATTTCATTGTTTTGGGTAATTGCATTTCATTGGGCAGTATGGAGGTTGCAAACATAAGTTTTTGATGTGTCAGACTACCCTCAGACAAACTTTGAGTACTCTTTTATAAGATTGTCAATATTTGAATTCCTACTAATGTTTGGTTAAAATGCATTGGAAAAAAGAGATAAAAGAACGCACATTTTGTAAAATAGTGGATGAAATGATTATTCTTCTATTGTTTGCTGTTATCAACTTTCCACAAAATACAACACTACAGGAAGTTGCAGGTGGTATAATCCCTAATAATACAGTGGATTGTAAAATCTGTAATTGTAACTATATCATATTGTTGGGTAAAAAAATTATATTGCAGTGCAAAGTTATGTCCATCACAATTAATATGACTTTTTCCTCTCTTAACTTTTAAGGTGTTATTATACAGCAGAAGAGAGTATATTTAAATGAAACAAAAGTCATCACAATCTTAAAAAGTGGTCTAGAATATTATAATGTTTAAAATAGTGCATAACAGAGCGTGTATTTCATATATACGTACAAACTTTATATCGTGAATGTCTCACAATATTCTTTATTTCTATTGTTTTGTTATTATTATTGCATTTTTTACATATTCGCTATCTTGCATATATACTTCTTTAAATCAAACTGTTCCTTTTACATGAATCTGATCAGACGATGAAAATGTATACTCTGCTGTCTGTTTGATTCAATCAAAATGATTTAAATACCAAACCAAAATAATATCATTGCAGAATAAAAGAGGGTCGTTCCTGTCTCGTAGTAAGAATGACCTGGCCAAGATGGCGTCCATGTTGAAGCCAGTCGCTAATCCTCAGGGACCCAGGAGCACTCGCAACTTTGTATTTCAGTCAGCAGAATCTTCCTTAGGAGAGGAGAGCATTGTAGAGCCTCCCAAGGTAGGTCTAGTTTGGGTATTATGACTACGGTAGTGTCTGTGACATCAGGTTTGGTGTTTGTGAGATATCGAGTCTGGCGTTTGTGAGGTATGATGTCTGGTGTTTGTGAGGTGTCAAGGCTGGTGTTTGTGAGGTATCAAGTCTGGTGTTTGTGAGGTATCAGGTCTGGTGTTTGTGAGATATCAAATTTGGTGTTTGTGAGGAATGTAGTCTGGTGTCTGTGAGAAATGTAGTCGGATGTTTGTGAGGTATCAAGTATGGTGTTTGTGAGGTATCAAATTTGGTATTTGTGAGGTATGAATGATGGTGTTTGTGAGGTATGTAGTCTTTTGTTTGTGAGGTATCAAGTATGGTGTTTGTGACGTATGAAGTCTGGTGTTTGTGAGGTATGAAGTCTGGTGTTTGTGAGGAATGAAGTCTGGTGTCTGTGAGGAATGAAGTCGGGTGTTTGTGAGGAATGAATTAAAGTGTTTGTGAGGTATGAAGTCTTGCGTTTGTGAGGTATGAAGTCTGGTGTTTGTGAGGTATGAAGTCGGGTGTTTATGACATGTGAAGATTTGTTGTTATCTGGTTCACATATCATAATTCTCAAGGAAACTCAAATCCGATGCAATATCTTGTGATTTAGACTTCAAAGTCAAATATGTAATGTCCGAAGCATCAGATATAAAATTATAAAAGTCAATTTAAAATAAGATGTAAATATTGTGAAAATAAACCTGAATCATGACACTGACTGAAATATGTTTTAAACAAAACTTTATTTTTCTCCCTCCCTTTCTCCCGCTCCCCGTCCCTCTCTCTCTCTCTCTCTCGCTTTGTCTTACTGTGTCTCTGTCTGCAGGTGAAACGATCTGCCAGTGTATCCGGCCCATCAACGACTCCTTCAGGTCCTCGGCCCAAGAGACCTAGACTAGAGCGCAGTCAGAGTCAGTTCACATCAAACAGTGTATTCAGACACTTCTAACACCAAGTGTACAATAAGGGATCTTTGTAAAGTCTCAAGCACAATACACACCGATGATATGTTTCTTCTTTTTGTTCTTCCTTCTTCTTCTTGTTCTTCTTGTTTGGTGTAGTCAGCTTCCTTCAACCCTGCAGAACATTGATAAAGTGTGTGTCATAAGGGTAGGGTGCCTGTGCCAATAATTTTCTAGGTGCAGGTAAAAAAAGAAAGTGAACAGTTACCAACACCAAAAGTGTTGAATCTCAAAGACATACATGTTTGACATTGTCAATTACTTAATAGATCGATAGTAAGGAAATTATGCCTAGCCTGCACTGTCCTTATTCCATCATGAGACACTGCTATATTTCCTTTGTCAGCCAGATTAATGTAGTGTTTACTTAAGTTCTTTTTTTAAAAGGTTTTGATGAGTTATGATCCCTTGTCTTATACCAAACAATATCTCCTTTAATAGATGTTCATTTTAAGACCCAGGTTTCTTTAGTTTTTTCATAAATCTTTAAAGTATATTCATATTTCTATTATATTTCTTACAAAGTGGTTCACTAAAGATTACAATAGATATTTTATTTTTGGTGATGGTGTCTCACATCATTAGGCAGAGGCTTAAGGTGCTTTATCAAAGTATAATCCCATTTACCAGAAATTTTATTTTATTTAGCATTTCAGGGGACTTTTGCATAACAAATTCGTGATTAACTCCTTAAATTAAGATGATTAGCACTTTTACTATAAAAATTGCATATTTTAAGAAAATTTGCTTTTAATCACAAATCTGTGGCTCAGGGACCCCTGGGTCTGTTTAAATACCCAGGGGACTTAATTTAAGCTGCCGGTAGAGTGATAGAACAAAAACACATTGAGTTTCATGGGAGACCTCCACAACTCTTTAAAAAATCCATTTCCGAGGCGAGAAGAAAATTATTTTTTATCATAGCCATTTTGTAGAAGAGATGTACTGGAATGTAACTTATGCAAAGTTTCAACAAACATGGATGAATAGCTCATGGACTATGTACATACCCCCCCCCCCCCCCTGAAAAAATGTCATATTATTATTATTATCATATTGCTGGCATTTTCATCTGCAATAATGTTACTTTTGTTGAGAAACTTTCCGTGTAAAATGATAGTATCTTTCCTGGTCTAAGAAAGCTCAGTTTAACAAATTTCCTGAGGCAAGTATAAGATTTTCTCAGGCAGGGCATTTATTTTTTAAACAGGAGCTTGCTACGGGTTCATTCATACTCGTGTTCACTGCTAATAAGAACATGGAACCTGTGCAGTTGTACATATATGTATCATAGAAAACATCGATTTAAAAAAAAATCCTTATGGTTATATTTTAGCTCGTAAATATATTTATAGATGTTGATGATGGGATTACTAAAAATGTGAATGATGTGTGACATGGTGGTGATTTTGATTAAATAGTAAATATGAAAAGTATTTTGTGAAGTGCATTTTTTTTAATGAGTCCTGTTGAAATTCCCTAGTGTTGTATATTTCTTTTCCTCATTTTATTGTTGGTAAAAGGGTTTGAAAATAAATTTTTCTTTAATAAATCTGGAATAGCACATAAAATTTTGATTGAGATATCTGTAGAAATCTGTTTTACCCCATTTATTTTGATTTATTACGTACATAATTGAAGCAATCATTCCTCTCTTACATTCAAATTCCATGAATCAAAATAATGAAGAAGACACCATTAACGTACATTGACTTTGAATATTTTTATTGAAAACTTGTATCATATAAAAGTACTGCAATTTTTTTTAGGTAATACCAAAAAGGTACCAGACATACAGATTCATTACATAACAAAACATAAGCATCTTATTTGCATATCAATAAAACAAAATATATTTGCAATGTATACAGACCCTCTTTATCCATATGCTGGCTTCTTATACATGTACATAATATACACTACCCTGACTAGTCCATAACATATTGCATTGCAGCACAAAATCAAGTTAAACAGAGAAATCGTGATTGTTAATTTACAAAAAATAAATTAAAACATCTAAATATGAAAAGTTACTTGATGAAACAAGGCATCTTCAATGAGGAAGACAAATTAAAAATATCTTGATAACATTTCTGAAAGTACAAAAACAACAGCTTGTATAATAATTGAGACAGGAGTATCATTTAGATGACATGATGAATACATTTCTTTTGTAAATGCAATGAAAAGTACATAAGCACATAAGAAGTAAAATAAGTTATAAATCATACAGTCATCAAGATATATATGCTTTAATTCTGTTCAGATATGTATAAATGAATGGCAATTTTGAGGAGGTAGAACAATTCGTCCCTATTTTCACGAAGTGACGGTAGTGAATCGAAAATCACATACAATTTACATGCGGATTTTCCTCACTACCGTCACTTCGTGAAAACAGGAACGAATTGTACTGTGTATCTCATTATCATGAGTGGCGTGGCATATCTGAACGGAGGCCTTTACTGTAAACGTACACAGACGCAAGAACGTTATATGGTCACTTTACCTAACACAGTGTACTGGACACCTCTTATTACCAGACACCATTAAATGGCTGTATATCCTAGTAGGTAATGACAAAAATATGTAAAAACTGTTTCATTACTTTTAACAAATTGTCTTATCAATGAAAACATTTGCTACATTACATCCAAGTAAAGAAATATCAAAAATGCAGATAAGTAAGAATGATAACTACATGTACTTTCAATATAATATCACATGATGAAAACACAAACAAACTTCTTAGCATGGGTTTAGCCATTAAGACGGCCTACTGCTTTTATAGATACTTTGAAAAGCAAGGCTTAGACTGTTGGTTAAAGATGAAGTTGAGTTCTGGTCATGCGATTGCATTGTGAGAGAAACGTGGAATCGATCAGAAAAGGTTGATCATCTAGCATATAAGTATTGGTGTGTACTGCAAGGTTCTGGAACCATCCAAATGATAAGAAATTTGTCCCAGTCTTGGTAAAGTTACAAGCACTTAACACAGAAAGATGTATATGGGACTACACAAAACATGTGGCATAAAAGCTGTCCCGATTTTTATGGTGTTACATATATTTAGAATATTAAGGCATTTGAAGAGCCATGCTTTTCAGGGAACATTTTTGTTATCTGATGTTCTTCCACACTTGCATAATACAATGATAATGCTTACAAATTTTTGTTCACCTCTTCCAAAAACTCTTCATCTCCTGTGATGATGATTTCAGGAAAGTCTGATCACCAATTTTACAATTCATGATGATGTAGATGAATCAAGGATGAAAATCCCTGGGTATTCCATAATTTGTATGAGACTTGGTCATAATAACCATGGTGGTACAGCTCTGTATGTTTCAAATCACATCCCATTTCATAATATTCTTGACATAGAACACATAATTTGAGTCATGTTGGATTGAAATTGACGTGAAATCAAAGCAAATCTTGTCATTTTTTATTTTTTTTTGGGGGGGGGGGGGGGGGGTAGTGTATTTCCCTATCAAAAATGCAGACTATCTTGATGTATTAGATGAAACCTTAAACAAATTTGAGGATGACAAAGAATATCTCATTTATATACTTGATCTAGGGCCATTGCAGAAAGCACTTTTGTAACTGACAATGCTACCCTGTAAATTAATAAATTATCCAGGTATTGCACTCCTTAAAAATAAAATAGTAAGAGTAGATTCATTCACCTTGCATAATACAAGTATTCTCTTCTGTATGCAAAGTATCATAGCTGAGCTTAAATGATTAGGCAATGAAATATTCAAGGAATTTCTTCCTACCAGGTACCTATCTACCTTGCCGGGGAAAGTGGCAAAATGTACACCAATGTCTTGCCAAAGGACGATGGTGCTATGACAGGGTATTGAACCCTGGACCTTGTAATTCACATTCTGGGGACTTGACCACAACACCTTTGACTCCTTGGCATTGAACGAGATGGAGATACCGCATCACGTTAGGGTATCCTTGGTTACGATACCATAGATGATGGTGGTGAGACTGAGGATGAGCAGAGCAACACTCACCACAAGGAGGATAATGGCCTGAATAGATTTGATCAATAACAAAACACATGATTAGCAGCTTTACAACTACACCAAAATGTTTGATTGTCGATACAGTATGTCTTTCTAACATTTAATACATGGGGCAGAATATGAACTTCTATAGACACTTTGACACCTTGACCCAGGCTATATTTCATCAAAGATTTAAGGTAAGGTTTAGGGTTATCATGACTTTGGTCAAGGGTCAAAGTTAAGAATTTGTTTGTGTAGGGTAATGAACAATTGCTGCCAGAGCATGTGTTATATAACCTTTTCACGTACAAAATATTGTTGTATTTTCAAGTCGCGTAACTAATAGAGAACATAATACACAAACGTGATGCATTGACAAAAAGAAATGTAAAGCTTGGCAAAATTTTAACAGCCAGTCTCGCCAGCACTGATCACAATATCTTCAAAATATGTATTTTTTTCTTTTCAGATTCCATGTATTTTGGCTTTACAGGAGCCATCACATGTTGCTTACCATAATTTTAGATGGCGATGAAAGCTCTTCTCGGCCAAGTTTAAGGTAGAAGAGAGATGGAAGAAAGAGAACCAAGCTGGTAGATGCAGTAGCACCTAGATC
>JAVYIG010017324.1:0-26790 GCA_035222895.1 Strongylocentrotus droebachiensis
CTGTATATTTTCCTCCCCAGATAGAGAGTTGGACAATGGACAGGACAAGTTGAACCTACATATAACAGCATGCAGTGGAGAGTCCCATCTGTGTTTGCATTGCAGTAAGACACATACAGAAGAGAAACCTTTTAAGTGTTCCCAGTGTGATAGTGGTCTTCCTCGAAAAACCAGCCTTGTTAGTAATTTAAGAAGAAACAGTGGAGAAAAGCCACACCGATGTCCCTATTGTGATAAAGAATTTTCTCAAAAGGCCAAGCTTACTAGACACCTTAGAACACATACAGGAGAGAAACCCTTTAAGTGTTCCCAGTGTGATAAGGCTTTTTCTCATAAAACTACCCTTGTTAATCATTTAAGAGCACACAGTGGAGAAAAGCCTCATCAGTGTCCCCATTGTGATAAAGAACTTTCTCGAAAGAGTCATCTTACTAGCCACCTTAGAACACATACAGGAGAGAAACCCTTTAAATGTTCCCAGTGTGATAAGGCTTTTTCTCATAAGAATCATCTTACTACCCACGTTAGAAAGCATACAGGAGAGAAACCCTTTAAGTGTTCTCAGTGTGATAAGTTTTTTTCTGAAAGAAGTACCCTTATTAATCACGTTAGAACACACAGTGGAGAAAAGCCTCACGAGTGTTCCCATTGTGATAAAGAATTTTCTCAAAAGATTCAGCTTACTAGGCACCTTAGGACACATACAGGAGAGAAACCCTTCAAGTGTTCCCAGTGTGATAAGGCTTTTTCTCAAAAGAATGATCTTACTAGGCACCTTAGGACACATACAGGAGAGAAACCCTTTAAGTGTTCCCATTGTGATAACGAATTTTCTCAAAAGTATGCGCTTACTAACCACCTTAGAACACATACAGGAGAGAAACCCTTTAAGTGTTCCCATTGTGATAAAGAATTTTCTCAAAAGTATGTGCTTACTAACCACCTTAGAACACATACAGGAGAGAAACCCTTTAAGTGTTTCCATTGTGATAAAGAATTTCCTAAAAATTCTCATCTTATTAGACACCTTAGAACACATACAGGAGATAAACCCTTTAAGTGTTTCCAGTGTGATAAAGAATTTTCTCGAAAGAATTATCTTACTAGCCACCTTAGAATACATACAGGAGAGACACCTTTTAAGTGTTCCCATTGTGATAAGGGTTTTTCTCAAAAGACTACTCTTATTAATCATTTAAGAACACACAGTGGAGAAAGTCTCATCGATGCTCCTATTCATGTCATGGTTGATTTTCTTGCCAAAGTAAACTTACCTGTCATGTAAGGACACATACAGGAGAGAAACCTCATCGATATCAGTATTGTAATTAATGATTTTCTCAAAAAAACGTGCTTACCGGTACTAGCCACCTTAGTGTGGGAATATCTAATAACGTCTTTATACAAGACTATATATTTGCAACGTTGAAACGACGACACACGAAGTGAAAGTAAAACATAACCAAATCGTACTACCCTTTTGTGTCCATTCTCCTTTTGTCGTCTGAATAATACTACATGGTGGCAGCGATATAAGTGAAGAACCATGGAAAGTTCTCGTCTACCATTGCCAGAAAGCTTTGATAAAGTTGCAGGCTTAAATCAAGCAGAACAATGGCCAAAATGGTCACGGCGGTTCGAGAGATATCGCGTCGCATCGGGCCTCGCATCCAAGCCAGACAGTGAGCAGGTTAGTACGCTACTCTATGCTATGGGTGAATGTGCCGATGATATTATCGTGTCTCTCAATGTGAAAGAGGAGACAGCAAAGTATGATGACGTGATCGCAACATTGAAGAAGTATTTCAATGTACGGAAAAACATTATTGTTGAAAGGGCAAAATTCAACAAACGAACACAACGCCCGGGAGAAAGTGTGGACACATTTATCAATGATTTGTACAGGCTAGCAGAGGACTGTGACTACGATAGACTTAAGGAGGGCTTGATAAGAGACAGAATTGTAGTTGGGGTGTTTGATGACTCCCTATCTGATCAACTACAGTCTAGAGAAGACCTAACTCTCTCAAAAGCAGTTCAATTGAGTAGACAGTCAGAAGCCCGGAAACAAAACAAGTCTGTTGTGAGGGGAGGTGCAGAGAGTGAGAGCCCTAACTTGGCCGTAAACTACGTAAGGCCTAAGAGCAAGGGAACGTACTCGAAGAAAACATCTCAAACTCCGCAGGGCAACTGTAAGTGGTGTGGAAGGCAGAATCATGCACGTGCCAGCTGTCCCGCAAAAGATGCAAAGTGCCATCAATGTGGAAAGATGGGCCACTTCCAGTCTGTGTGTCAAGCCAAACAACCAGAACAGGGAAAACAAAAGGCAGCAAAGCCAAAATGGAAAGCTCGAGTCAGCGAAGTAGATGATTTCGATGACATTGATGTCCCCTTCCTTGGTGAAGTCAGCGAGAACGATCAGACGTACTGGAGTTCATCGATCCTCGTAGATGGGAATGAAACACACTTCAAGTTAGACACAGGAGCAGCCGTTACTGTGTTGTCTGATTCCACTCCATGGCTGAATAAACACATCATGAGACCAACAAACAAGAGGTTACGTGGTCCAGGAAGTACAGTCCTGACTGTAATAGGACAAATGACATCAACTCTCAGGCATAGAGATAAACAGATCAAGGAGACTCTCTATGTGGTCAAAGATCAGGAGTCTTCATTGCTGAGTAGGAAAGCGTGTAGAACCTTGAATCTAGTCCGCAGAGTGGAGGAAGTTGATTCTTGTGATGATGAAACTGCAAACTTCAAGGCTGAGTTCCCTCAACTTTTCACTGGTTTGGGGAAACTGAAGACAGCATACCACATCACGTTAACTTCAGATGCCAAACCGATGTGCCTGTATACAGCCAGGAAAGTTCCTCATCCGCTTCTACCGAAGGTGAAGAAAGAACTAGAGTCCATGTTGGAGCAAAATGTGATCTCAAAAGTGACTGAGCCGACAAAGTGGTGTTCGGGGATGGTTCCAGTGTTGAAGCCCAGTGGTTCGGTGAGAATTTGTGTAGACCTTACATCTCTCAACAAGGCAGTTGAACGAGAGATTCATCCGATGTCTTCAGTCGATGAAAGTCTAGCAAAACTGGGAAAGAGCACAATCTTCACAAAACTGGACGCCAACAGCGGGTTTTGGCAAATTCCATTGGAGGATGAGTCAAAGCTACTGACAACCTTTGTCACTCCATTTGGGAGATTTTGCTTCAACCGATTGCCGTTCGGGATAACGTCAGCGCCAGAAGTCTTCCAGAGAGCGATGTCCACTATCCTCGAAGGACATGACGGCGTGATTTGTCACATGGATGATGTGCTAGTCCATGGTGCAACACAAACAGAACATGACATCAGAGTACGAGCTGTTCTACAACGTCTGCAGGAAGCAGGTATCACACTAAATCAGGGAAAGTGTGAATTCTCCAAACAGAGTGTGAAGTTCTTAGGGCACTTCATCGACGACACTGGTGTCAAGGTCGATCCGAGCAAAACAAGAGCTATTCGAGATTTTCCAGTTCCTCGAAGCGTGAAAGAGCTACAGAGGTTCATGGGAATGGTGAACCAGGTGGGAAAGTTTCTCCCAGGATTAGCTGAGATCAACGAGCCCCTTCGTCAACTCCTGCAGAAAGACAATGTGTGGTGTTGGGGAGAAGCGCAGCAGAGATCTTTCACACAGATCAAAGAGATGATGGTCTCGACAGCAGTCTTAGCTCATTATGATCCAGAACTGCCAACAGTCATTGCAGCAGATGCATCCGGGACTGGAATGGGTGCAATCCTGTATCAAGTGCAGACTGATGGAAATCGTAGACCCGTGTGCTATGCATCTCGATCGCTTACCGAGACTGAGCAGAGGTATGCAGTGATTGAAAAAGAGGCACTGGCAGCTACTTGGGCGTGCGAGAGGTTCTCCGAGTATGTACTTGGTCTTCATTTCGAGGTGGAAACTGACCACAAGCCATTGGTCACACTTCTAAACTCGAAAGAACTTGTGAAAATGCCTCCACGACTCCAACGCTTCAGAATGAGAATGATGAGATTTGATGCAGAGACATTGTATGTTCCAGGAAAACAGCAGACATCCGCTGACGCCTTGTCACGAGCGCCAGTAGAGAGGCCAGGAATGGATGATGTCAACTTCGTAGATGAGGTTGAATCATATGCATCAACATCAGCCATCAACCTCCCAGTGACAATGCAGAGATTTGAGGAAATCAGAAATGCACAAAAAGCAGATGAAGTATGTGCAAAAATCAGAGACTACTGCGTTCAAGGATGGCCAGACTACATGCCACATAACCCGATCCTCAAACACTACTATGAGCAGAGAGGACACCTGAGTGTGGTAGAGGACTTGCTTATCTACGACGAGCGAATAGTCATTCCGAGAGCTCTGAGACTTGATATCCTTGAGAGGCTACATCAAGGACATCTGGGAATCACCAAATGCAGAGCCAGAGCCAGAGATTCAGTGTGGTGGCCAGGTCTATCAAAATCATTGGAGGAAATGATTTCAAGCTGCTTGACCTGTGCTATCCATCGCCAAGAGGTCCGCGAGCCTTTGATGAGCTCATCCTTTCCTTCAAGGCCATGGGAGCGTCTTGGAATGGACCTGTTCGAACTCAAAGGGAAATCGTTCCTGATAGTAGTTGACTACTACTCGAGGTGGATTGAGGTCAAACAACTCCAAGGTCAGTCAACAATGGCAGTGATTTCTTCGCTGAAGGAGATCTTTGCAGTCCATGGGATTCCAGACCTTGTGGTTTCAGACAATGGTCCACAGTTCGCCAACGAGAACTTCAGAAAGCTTGCTGAAGAGTATGGATTCGTCCATACAACCAGCTCTCCAAGATACCCACAAGCTAATGGTGAGGCTGAAAGAGGAGTTCGCACTGTGAAAGCGTTGCTGAAGAAGAACGACGACATCCAGTTAGCCCTTCTCAGCTATCGAGCGTCACCACTCCAAAACGGGTTAGCTCCTTGTGAACTTCTCATGGGGAGGAGATTGCAGACTCAGGTTCCTACTTTGCCGCACATGCTGCTGCCACGAGTACAACAGCCGGACCTGAAAACTGTGAGAGAGAAAGAGGAGAAGTACAGGTCAGATCAAATGATGACCTACAACAGACGTCATGACTCACGTGAGCTTCCAGAGCTACAACCAGGAGATTCCGTGTGGATCCGTGATCAGTCTCGCTACGGGAAAGTCACCCAGAAAGCGCAACAACCACGGTCCTACCATGTCCAGACAGAACATGGGACAGTACGTCGTAATCGCCGTGCACTGATTGCTGTCCAAGGTCAACCCACCAAGACCAGAGTGCCGGAGTCATCCATGAGCAATGATCCAGAGAGACCTGACGATTCTGATGAAAGCGACTCAACCGGTTCCCAACGTAACCAGCAGATCAACCGGAAGCAGCCTGAGGGAGCCTCTACACCAACAGCTGCGACAGAGACGCAAACGCGATCTGGACGACTCGTGAAACCACCAAAGCGACTGTCCATGTAATGGGTTAAACTTAAATACCAAAATTGGGATTAACTTTGCAGGAACTGAAACTGAACAAGACTTTAAAGGTTTGGACAGTGTTTATTTGGGTTTAATAGTAAACTGGAATGGACTCGGGACTCGAAGAACACAATTAAGGAGAATATCCGTGAACTCTTAAACAGGATTATATTTCGGATTTTTATTGGATTTGAAACTATTTGGAAATCAATAAGAACTCTTGAACTGTTGATAATAAGCTTGGGGGGAGATGTGGGAATATCTAATAACGTCTTTATACAAGACTATATATTTGCAACGTTGAAACGACGACACACGAAGTGAAAGTAAAACATAACCAAATCGTACTACCCTTTTGTGTCCATTCTCCTTTTGTCGTCTGAATAATACTACACTTAGAACACATGTAAACAGGAGAGAAAGTGAGCTTACAAGGCATCTAAGAACACACAAAAACCCTATAAATGTTAAGATTGTATTAAGATATTTATTGTAACAGTAATCTTAATAGTCATCTTCTGAAAATACATACTGGAGAAAAGCCATTTAAATGTTTACTTTTAGTCCAGGCATTTTTTTATATGACCTCCCACTAATTGCAACAGAAATTCTGTCAACTGTTTTATACCCAGAAAAATCTACACTTGAAAAATGGCCACCATATACCTGATATTTCCCAATATCTTCGCTTCTAAATGATTTAGGGGTTTGATTTTCACTGCTAAATATACATTTTATGGGCCTATGTATCAAATGAAACACATTTCAATGAGCTAAACCTGACCGAAAAGCCTAAATGGCAGCCATTTTTCAAAATGGCTGCCATAAACTTGATATTTCCCAATTTTTCTGCTGCTTGATGACTAAGGGCTGAGATTTTAGTGCTAATCAGTCAAAAATACTGTGGCATGCCGTATGCCTGATGGACGACGTACATGCCGATCCTCTACAGTTGCCACATGCAGCTGAACACTATGTCGTGCTTCTCTTATGTGCACTTCAGACTGCTGCAGTCTGTTTGGCTGTTGCAGCGGACCATCTTTAGGCACTCTTCCAGAGCTAGCTGTTGGCAAGTCTGTCTCCACGGGCTTGAGTCCTCCCATGCTTTCCTGCCAATTACCCAAGTCTGGTCGTAGCTCATCAGCAGCAATCCCCTTCCACTGCTGGACCTGGTAGTAAAGGCTGCGGTGCTTCGCTGCTGCTAATGTGGGTTGCACATGAAAAGTGCTGGAGGCAACCTTTTGGCAGAACCGCTCATGTCGCACCATGTTGAGTGACTCTGCGGGCTTCCCATTGTACAGGTATGCCAGGGCTTTCTCTCCTGCTTCTACAACATCATCGGTGGATGAGCTGCAGGTCTGCCAAACACCTTGGCTTATTGAGGGAAGCTCAATGCCATGCATGCGGGAAGTAGTATCGCATCCCAGGAGAGCGTGCCTGAAGAAAATGTGCTGTGAATCATCTGGGCCGAACTACTACTTGACAGACTTCATGTTCAAGACATGCAGTTTCTTCACATTCTTTTTGGGCTTGGGTTGGAAGAACAATCACAAGACTTGAGGTTGGTGTGGTAGATGAGCAGAATGAACAGTATCAGTGCATGGTGAATGCAGACTCCACTGCCTCCTGCAGCATATGATGTGTCTGGCAGTTATGTGTACATAGTTTGGTGCTGAGCATGTTGATGAAGTGCTGCCTGTTTGTCTTGTTTCCCAGGAATTATTCTTTCTTCATTGTGACCTGCATATCTTCATCATAGGTCACCGTTGCCCCAGCAATCCCTCTCGTACGTCTTTGGTGTGCTGTGTCCTTTGTTGATGTACCAACTTAGCCATAAAACACGTTTGTTGATGGCCTGATCCTTTTTCTTGAATGTGTAGTCAGCAGCAATTTGTTCATTTTGTGGGACGTACGCAGTACGCACGCCGTGGTGAAGTACAGAAGATAAAACAAAAGCATCATAAGTTGCCAATGCACTCTGCTCTGACAAACTTCTGTATTATGTCCAGTGGCTGATCCAGGGGGGTGGGCCACCTGGGGGAAAAAAGGGGGTAAAAACACGTAAATTTCACCTTTTTTCAGAGATGTGCCCCCTCCCTTGGCGCTCAAGGGGGGAGGGGGGGGGGGGGGTGCCTTTTTTCAAATTTTCGAGGGCCCAAAAAAAAATTAGTGCTCACCATAGGTCTGCTGGTATTGGTGGGTGGGCCAGGTTTTCCTTTTTGAAATGTGTTTCATTTGATTCCTTACCCCTGAAAATGTGTGTTAATTAGCAGTGAAAATCAAACCTCTAAGTCATTAAGAAGCGAAGATATTGGGGAATTCAAGTTAATGGCAGCCATTTTGGGAAATGGCTGCTGTTTCAACTTTTTGACTAGGTTTAGCTTCTTGATTTTTTCTCCATTTGATTCCTTGTCCCTGAAAATATATGTTTAGCATTTAAAATCAAAGCTCTATGTTATTTAAAAGCAGAGATATAGGGAAATATCAGATTTATGGCGGCCATTTTTTCTGTGCTGTGGTCTAGTGATTATTTCACCGCACTGAATCACATGGTTCACGGTTCAATTCTTACTGCAGCACTAATGTCCTTTGGCAAGATGTTAATCTACATTTGCCACTCTCCACTCAAATGTTAAATGGGTACCCTGTGGCATGTGAATGTTGCTGTGGTTGAAGTGGCATGTGTGCACTTGTAAAATGGCACCTGGCTTGAAAAATGCCCAGGAAGTGGAGCTTGTTCAGATCAGTAATTGGATCCATTGACCAGGGTATCAATAATGACAATGTAAATTACATGTGTACTTTTAGTATTCAGCACTATACAAATGAGACTATTACAGGTGTATTATTAAGAGTTATACAAATGGGACTTTTATTATTATAAAGGGTTTTTTATCTTGAGAAAATCTTAATTTATAGCCTTCTCAGAACATATACATGTAGGAAAAAACAGGGAATAAAGGCCATATCAACTTCTCAATGCAATAATGGATTTTCTCAAAAATTTCCTCTTACTAGCCTTCTATATTAAAACAATGCTTTATACTGTATTTCTTGGGTTTGGGGCTAGGAGTCTTCTGGAAAGGATATTTTTATAGCAGATTTCTGGAAAATGCCCTGATTAGTGTTGCTATTACGTGTGTAAGACTATGTGTATATATTTTCAGTGTCATGAATGTAGATTTTCAGCTTCATGAAAACAGTCACGAATCCATGTAGCAAAATTTGTTGTACTGTGAATTTATCCAAAGCTTCATGCTTGACATAGGATATCCCCCAATTTTGTGTGTACATGTGCTTAATACAAATAATCAATTTCAATTATTCTATTTTTGGGAAGAAGGGATATATCTTTTCTCGGATATGATGTCTATTCCCCGGGCAACCATTTTAAAGGATAGTATTTATTATTGTGTGTACAAAATATACATGTGTGTGTACACTATGGAAAATATATTTCTAGATTGAATGTAATATTGATATTGATATTTCTCTTTTGTAATTTGTATCAGATTTCTAAACGATTTTCTCATACCGGTACTCTTTATTTCTCTGCTCTCATTTAACTCAACTTGGGAGGACTCCTATTTCCAATTGATCTCCGTTTCAAAGACAGTACACTTTTACATACAATGTTTTTATTCCTTCATTTGTTATGAAAGAACCAGAGTATTATCTTGTGTTAATATTACAACATAAGTATTTGACTTGGATGATGTATAAATTATACAATTTGTTTATTATCTTGAATATGTTGTAATTAGTTTGTAATTTTGGAAAGAGACGATGAAAATAAATAAATAAATAAATACAATCAAAATAAATCAATTATTTGTAGAATAACAGTTTCAGGATCTTGCCATCATCCTTCTTGTTAGAGAAAAGTCAAATCAGCTCTGAATCCTAGTGATATCTTAACAATCATATGATTATGCAGCACTCTACAATTTGAAGATGATTTTGGGTTTATAGTGGTGGATCTAGGCCCCCCCCCCCCCCCCCCCATTGGCAATGCGAAAAGAAAAAATGAGAGAAGGAAAAAAAGAGGGGAAAAAGAAATGAGAAGAGACAAAAAGGAGAAAAGAAAGAGAGAGAGAGAAAAAGAAGAGAGAAGCCAGGTGAGAATGGGAGAAAGACAAGGAAATGGCACCAAGTCAAAACGAGTCGGGAAAGACTGGGGGGGGGGGGGGTGGGGTATGCGTGTGTGAAATGCGCACACATGGAGGGGGGGGGGGGAAGAGGAGAGCAGCTAATTTTTTGTTTAAATGACAAGCCGTAATGCTTGAAACAGTAAGTGTAAAAATTTCCTGCCCCTCCAAAGATCGATACGAGAATGGTAATCAGGAAATTTTAGGGTTGTAGAACCAGGCCTGATAACTCCCATTTTTTTTTAAATATCTTGTTTTTCTTCCCGATTTTACCCCTATTTTCCTTGTTTCCTGATTTTCTTACTCAAAAGAGGGGAATGTTGTAAGATGCCATAGGGACTTTCTTTGTGTTAGTGCGCTATACAAATAACGTCATTATTATTGTTTTTTGTTTTTTTTACTCACCCCTGAGAACTCCCCTGGCAGGGGTTCAGGGGTTTTACCTTTAAACTGTAGGACAACACCACACTATCAAATAAGTAGGTTATATAATTAATATCAACAATTTAAAAGAGATAATCAACACAAAATCGACTTGAAAAAAGTCCTGACTTCCCCTTTCGTACTATATGCTCTACTGTTTCACACAAATCGATAGAGTCCATGTGCATATCCTTGACGGGCTTCATTTTCCATGTTATATTAATTTTCTTTTGATTTCCTTTTGATTTCACTTGTAATAATATTTATAATAATATTTAGCTTTTATATAGCGCTTATCACAAATGTCTCTAAGCGCTTTATAAATATATTATTACCCCGGTCATTGGATTTAGTGCTTGCCCGCACACACTGTGTGCACAATCTCCATTCCCTGGGGAGCATTCCAGCTAGGTGTTACTTGACGCTCAAAAACTGTTTGACCAAAAATGACGGTTGCATCATACCGGATACCCATTTAACACCTGGGTGGAGAGTAGCAAGTGCAGTTTATCTTGCCAAAGCTTATTTGATTTTATTTTATTTATTGGTTTCTGCATCTTTTTTCTTTTTTTCATCATACATTTTCATGAACATAATATGGTTTGATACAATATTTTAAGTGTACAATATTTTAAGTGTATATAATTTCATACAGATAATATACGAAATTAAACTAATATATTGAACACATAATTAACATACATTAGATGCAGGAGGGCTACAAAAATAAGCAAAGTAGCTTGACGTGCCCGCAGCCCTCAACTTAGATACAACAATAAAAATAAAAATAAAAAAGAGTGACTTGCAGAGAAGAAAAGGAACGGGGAGAGAAGGAGCATTGGTAATAATAAAATCTCATACATCTGCTGATTGAATGCAGGTTCATTCATGAATGGCTAAACGATGCTAGGTCATGGACGATTACACATCATTGTTGAATATACAGTCAATGTACGCACGAACATGAATACGTGTCGGGATTCGAACCCTCGACTTTCGCATCTCCAGTCAACGCCTTAAACCACTCGACCACGACACTCCCACAGTTTATACCACAGCACTTTATCTGAATGACATCCCAGTATTGAAGAACATACCAAGAAATAGTGCAAAATGACACTGCAGCCAAAATAATAATCAATGATTGCTATACTGATGCAATCCATTCTGTGTGCCTGGTCTTGGTCTTGTACCTGCCTGTTCTTGGTGACGGACCTTTGGTCTTGAAATCGATCTATGTGGTCTTGGTCTTTGTTTTGAGATGCCTGGTCTTGCATGAATACAATACTGATATTACAAACCTTATTATTATGATGTCCAGCCTGAAAAAATAGCAATTTCATGTCATTGTATAAGTGAAGAGTAAAGGTCCCATAAATGATCCTTGTGGCACACTCCTGCATGATCACAGACTCCAATCAATGACTGAAAATATTGATATCATAGATCTAAGTAGTTATTACATTTTCCTGTGCTACAAGGTTTGCTTATAAAACTGAACGTTAAGCTGTTTGACTTTGCCTTTTATATACAGTGCGTCCCAGAAAAAACGATACCGAGAATTATCAATGTTTTATCATAACTTAGTCACATTTATAATTAATAAATGACACATATTTGGAAAGCTTAGATCCTCCTCTTTCATTTGACGTAACTTACCTGATGCATATTTCACGCATAAGCGATTTAAATGAATTTGAAGAGAGGAAACCAAAAAGTCCTTTGGCGTACGATATCTGAATTTCAAAGAGAAAATCACATTTCTAGAAAATTGAGTTTTGCCCTTTCATAGGACACCTCAATCACGACAAATGAGCAAGGAATGACAGAGTTCTGTATGTTTAAAGTAGTGCTTCCATTTCCATAATTTTATCATAAGAATTCCTTTTCACTGGCTGCCTGCCATAGCAAAAAACCGATTTGTCAAAGACTTAACTCTGTTTCGTTGACAATTAGTTATGCATGAAGTCTTTCGTCTACGGCCGATTGTCAACGAAACGGAAGTAAGTCTTTTCTTAATTCTGTGTGTTGCTAAGGCAGGCAGCCAGTGAAAATGAATTCTTTTTATAAAATATGGATATGCAAGGACTACTTTAAAAATACATAACTTTGTTATTCCTAGCTCATTTTTCGTGATTGTGGTGTCATATGAAAGAGCAGAAACTCAACTTTTTGGAGATGTGATTTTCTCTTTGAATTTCAGATACAGTCCGCCAAATGACTTTTTGGTTTCCTCTCTTCAAATTCATCTTAATCACTCATGTGTGAAATATGCATTATATGAGTTACATCAGATGAAAGAGGAGGATCTCAGCTTTCCAAATATGTTTCATTTATCAATTATAATTGAGATTAAGTTATGATCAAACGTCGATAATTCTCGGTTTCGTTTTTTCTGGGACGCACTGTATAAATATCCTCTTCATTATGCTTTATCGATAAAGTAAATAGTTGGATAATAAGAATACTGTATATTTTTCTCCCCAGATAGAGAGTTGGACAATGGACAGGACAAGATACACCCACATATTACAGAAGGCAGTGGAGAGAAGTCCCATCCGTGTTTACATAGCAGTAAGACATTTACTGATGAGAATACTCTTATGCTACATCAGAAAACACACCAGGGCGAGTATGAGCTTAATACTCACCACCTTAGAACAAACACAGGAGAGAAACCCTTCAAGTGTTCCCAGTCTGATGAGGGTGTTTCTCAAAGAAGTACCCTTATTAGCCATTTGAGTACAGACAGTGGAGAAAAGCCTCAACGATGTTCCCATTGCAATAAGACATTTCCTCAAAAGTATAAGCTTACTAGGCACCTTAGAACACATACAGGAGAAAAACCGTTTAAGTGTTCCCATTGTGATAAAGAATTTTCTCATAAGTATGTGCTTACTAACCACCTTAGAACGCATACAGGAAAGAAACCCTTTAAGTGTTCCCATTGTGATAAAGAACTTTCTCAAAAGATTCATCTTACTAGCCACCTTAGAACACATACAGGAGAGAAACCCTTTAAATGTTCCCAGTGCGATAAGGCTTTTTCTCATAAGATTCATCTTACTAGCCACCTTAGAACACATACAGGAGAGAAACCCTTTAAATGTTCCCAGTGTGATAAGTTTTTTTCTGAAAGAAGTACCCTTATTAATCACGTAAGAATACACAGTGGAGAAAAGCCACACCAGTGTTCACATTGTGATAAAGAATTTTCTCGAAAGAGTCATCTTACCAGCCACCTTAGAACACACACAGGAGAGAAACCCTTTAAATGTTCCCAGTGCGATAAGGCTTTTTCTCATAAGAATCATCTTACTAGCCACCTTAGAACACATACAGGAGAGAAACCCTTTAAATGTTCCCAGTGTGATAAGTTTTTTTCTGAAAGAAGTACCCTTATTAATCACGTAAGAATACACAGTGGAGAAAAGCCACACGAGTGTTCACATTGTGATAAAGAATTTTCTCGAAAGAGTCATCTTACCAGCCACCTTAGAACACATACAGGAGAGAAACCCTTTAAATGTTCCCATTGTGATAAGGAATTTTCTCAAAAGTATGTGCTTACTATCCACCTTAGAACGCATACAGGAGAGAAACCCGTGTTCCCAGTGTGATAAGGCTTTTTCTCAAAAGAATATTCTTACTAGCCACCTTAGTACACATACAGGAGAGAAACCCTTTAAGTGTTCCCATTGTGATAAAGAATTTTCTCGAAAGAATTATCTTACTAGCCACCTTAGAATACATACAGGAGAGACACCTTTTTAGTGTTCCCATTGTAATAAGGGTTTTCTCAAAAGTCTACTCTTATTAATCATTTAAGAACACACAGTGGAGAAAGCCTCATCGATGCTCCTATTCATGTCGATCATGGTTGATTTCCTTGCCAAAGTAAACTTACCTGTCATGTAAGGACACATACAGGAGAAAAGCCTCATCGATGTCAGTATTGTGATAAATGATTTTCTCAAAAAAATGTGCTCACCGGTACTAGCCACCTTAGAACACATGTAAACAGGAGAGAAAGTGAGCTTACAAGGCATCTAAGAACACACAAAAACCCTATAAATGTTAAGATTGTATTAAGATATTTATTGTAACAGTAATCTTAATAGTCATCTGAAAATACACACTGGAGAAAAGCCATTTAAATGTTTACTTTTAGCCCAGGCTTTTTTTATATGACCTCCCACTAATTGCAACAGAATGTCTGTCAACTGTTTTATACCCAGAAAAATCTACACTTGAAAAATGGCCACCATATACCTGATATTTCCCAATAACTTCGCTTCTAAATGACTTAGGGGTTTGATTTTCACTGCTAAATATAAATTTTATGGGCCTATGAATCAAATGAAACACATTTCAATGAGCTAAACCTGACCAAAAAGCCTAAATGGCAGCCATTTTCCAAAATGGCCACCATAAACCTGATATTTCTCAATATCTTCGCTTCTAAATGACTTAGGGGTTTGATTTTCACTGCTAAATATAAATGTTATGGGTCTATGAATCAAATGAAACACATTTCAATGAGCTAAACCTGACCAAAAAGCCGAAATGGCAGCCATTTTCCAAAATGGCCGCCATAAACCTGATATTTCCCAATATCTTCGCTTCTAAATGAATTAGGGGTTTGATTTTCACTGCTAAATATAAATTTTATGGGCCTATAAATCAAATGAAACACATTTCAATGAGCTAAACCTGACCAAAAAGCCTTAATGGCCGCCATAAACCTGATATTTCCAAATTTTTCTTCTTCTTGATGACTAAGGGCTGAGATTTTAGCGCTAACCAGTCAAAAATACTGTATGCCTGATGCATACATGCCAACTGTACAGATTAAAGAGGAACATTCCTCTTTTTGGGAGAAGATAATTATCATTTTAATGCAGGTGTTCCTCTTTTCGTACAAATCTGTCTGTAGTATTGAATAGGAGAGTTAGGATTGTTCCTCTTTTTTTTGAAAATAGCATAATTTGTACAGATTTCTGATTTTCAAATGTTGGCATGTATGCTGATGGATGACGTACATGCAGATCCTCTACAGTTGCCACATGCAGCTGAACACTCTATGTCATGCTTCTTGTATGTGCACTTCATACTGCTGCAGTCTGTTTGGCTGTTGCAGGGGATGTTTACTTATCACTGGTTCTTACATTGGCATTCATTATTGTGAGATATTGACAAATGTTTTGTTTTTTAAAATCCATTTTATAATACATTATGTATGAACATCATTTGTTTCCTTACATACACAATTAAACTAACAAAAAGGGAAAATGGTAAATGACCACCCTTTTGAATAGATGCAAGATTTTGTGAATGAATCATAAGTGTATTTGCTTATAAAACTGAACGTTAAGCTGATTGACTTGGCCTTTTATATAAATATTCTCTTCATGATGATTTTTAGGTAAAGTAAAAAGTTGGATGATATTAAAGAATACTGTATATTTTCCTCCCCAGATAGAGAGTTGGACAATGAACAGGACAAGATACACTCACATATTACAGCATGCAGTGGAGAGAAGTCCCATCTGTGTTTACATTGCAGTAAGACACATACAGAAGACAAACCTTTTAAGTGTTCCCAGTGTGATAGTGCTCTTCCTCGAAAAACCAGCCTTGTTAGTAATTTAAGAACAAACAGTGGAGAAAAGCCACACAGATGTCCCTATTGTGATAAAGAATGTTCTCAAAAGGCAAAGCTTACTATCCACCTTAGAACACATACAGGAGAGAAACCCTTTAAATGTTCCCAGTGTGATAAGGGTTTTTCTCATAAAACTACCCTTGTTAATCATTTAAGAACACACAGTGGAGAAAAGCCTTATCAGTGTTCCCATTGTGATAAAGAATTTTCTCATAAGTATGTGCTTACTAGCCACCTTAGAACACATACAGGAGAGAAACCCTTTAAGTGTTCCCAGTGTGATAAGGCTTTTTCTCAAAAGATTCATCTTACTAGGCACCTTAGGACACATACAGGAGAGAAACCCTTTAAGTGTTCCCAGTGTGATAGGGCTTTTTCTCAAAAGAATAATCTTAATAGCCACCTTAGAACACATACAGGAGAGAAACCCTTTAAGTGTTCCCAGTGTGATAAGTTTTTTTCTGAAAGAAGTACCCTTATTAATCATTTAAGAACACACAGTGGAGAAAAGCCTCACCAGTGTTCCCATTGTGATAAAGAATTTTCTCATAAGTATGTGCTTACTAGCCACCTTAGAACACATACAGGAGAGAAACCCTTTAAATGTTCCCAGTGTCATAAGGGTTTTTCTCAAAGAAGTACCCTTAGTAGTCATTTAATAACACACAGTGGAGAAAAGCCTCATCAGTGTCCCAATTGTAATAAAGGATTTTCTCAAAAGTCCAAGCTTACTAGCCACCTTAGAACACACACAGGAGAGAAACCCTTTATGTGTTCTCAGTGTGGTAAGTCTTTTTCTAAAAGAAGTAACCTAATAAGTCATTCAAGAACGCACAGTGGAGAAAAGCCTCAACAATGTTCCCATTGCCATAAAACATTTTCTCAAAAGAATGAGCTTACTAGCCACCTTAGAACACATACAGGAGAGAAACCCTTTAAATGTTCCCAGTGTGATAAGGCTTTTTCTCAAAAGTCTAAGCTATATATCCACCTTAGAACACATACAGGAGAGAAACCCTTTAAGTGTTCCCTGTGTGGTAAGGGTTTTTCTCAAAAGAATCATCTTACGGTCCACCTTAGAACACATACAGAAGAGAAACCCTTTAGGTGTTCCCTGTGTGATAAGCGTTTTTCTCAAAAGAATCATCTTACTAGCCACCTTATAACACACACAGAAGAGGAACCCGTTAGGTGTTCCCTGTGTGATAAGGGTTTTTCTCAAAAGTCCATGCTTACTATCCACCTTAGAACACATACAGGAGAGAAACCCTTTAGGTGTTCCCAGTGTGATAAGGGTTTTTCTCAAAAGTCCAAGCTTACTATCCACCTTAGAACACATACAGGAGAGAAACCCTTTAGGTGTTCCCTGTGTGATAAGCGTTTTTCTCAAAAGAATCATCTTACTAGCCACCTTATAACACACACTGAAGAGAAACCCTTTAGGTGTTCCCTGTGTGATAAGGGTTTTTCTCAAAAGAATCATCTTACTAGCCACCTTAGAATACATACAGGAGAGAAACCCTTTAAGTGTTCCCAGTGTGATAACGGTTTTTATCACAGAAGTACCCTTGTTAGTCATTTAAGAATACACAGTGGGGAAGAGCGAGCCTCATCGATGTCCGTATTGTGATAAAGGATTTTTTCAAAAGACCAAGCTTACTAACCACCTTCGAACACATACAGAATTAGAGAAACCATTTAATTGTTCCTAGTGTGATACAGGTTTTTCTCAAAAAGGCAGCCGTATTAGACATACAGTGGAGAAAAGCCTTATTGATGTTTCTATATATTGTGATAATGAGAGTTTTTATGCCTCCGTTACGAAGTAGCCGGAGGCATTATGTTTTCGGGTTGTCCGTCCGTCCGTCCGTACGTACGTCCGTACGTACGTCCGTACGTCCCGTTCTCGTGATCGCGTTATCTGAAGAACCAATTGATGGATTCCTGCCAAACTTTGGTCATGTATGTATCTTGCAGAGCCGATGAACTGATTAGATTTTGGGGTCACAAGGTCAAAGGTCAAAGGTCACAGGGCTCATTATGTATGCAAAAACAGCTCGTGATCGCGTTATCTAAAGAACCGATTGATGGATTCCTGCCAAACTTAGGTCATGTATGTATCTTGCAGAGACGATGAACTGATTAGATTTGGGGGTCACGAGGTCAAAGGTCAAAGGTCACAGGGCTCATTATGTATGCTGAAACAGCTCGTGATCGCGTTATCTCAAGAACCGATTGATGGATTCCTGCCAAACTTAGGTCATGTATGTTACTTGCAGAGCCGATGAACTGATTAAATTTTGGGGTCATGAGGTCAAGGTCAAAGGTCATGCAGCTCATTATGCATGCAAAAATAGCTTGTGATCGCATTATCATTAGAACAGATTGATGGATTCCTCCCAAACTTAGATCATGTATGTATCTTGCAGAGCCAATGAACTGAGTAGATTCTTGGGTCATGAGGTCAAAGGTCAAAGGTCATGGGCTCATTATGTATGCAAAAATAGCTTGTGAACCATTCTCATTAGAACTGACAGATGGATTACTATTTAACTCGGGACATCTTGCAGAGCCAATGAACTGAGTAGATGTTAGGGTCATGTGGTCAAAGATCAAAGGGTCATATATGTATATGAGAAATTGCTTGTAATCACGATATTCTGAGAACCTGTTAATGGATTACAATTGAACTTGAATTTGAACAATTTCTTCTGTTTTGGTTTGTAAAATTGCTCTATGACGGAGGCATCATTTCGACTGCGCGCAGTCGAAGTTCCATCTAGTTTCAATTCAAGATGATCTTGTCATATTAGGATACAAACATATGTACCAGAAAAAAAACAAAGGGAATACCTACTAGTCACCTTGGAACACATACAGGAGAGAAACCCTTTATGTGTTCCATTTGTGATAAGGCTTTTTCTCAAAAGAATGAGCTTACTCACCACCTTAGAACACACACAGGAGAGAAACCCTTTATGTGTTCTCAGTGTGGTAAGTCTTTTTCTAAAAGAAGTAACCTAATAAGTCATTCAAGAACGCACAGTGGAGAAAAGCCTCAACAATGTTCCCATTGCCATAAAACATTTTCTCAAAAGAATGAGCTTACTAGCCACCTTAGAACACATACAGGAGAGAAACCCTTTAAATGTTCCCAGTGTGATAAGGCTTTTTCTCAAAAGTCTAAGCTATATATCCACCTTAGAACACATACAGGAGAGAAACCCTTTAAGTGTTCCCTGTGTGGTAAGGGTTTTTCTCAAAAGAATCATCTTACGGTCCACCTTAGAACACATACAGAAGAGAAACCCTTTAGGTGTTCCCTGTGTGATAAGCGTTTTTCTCAAAAGAATCATCTTACTAGCCACCTTATAACACACACAGAAGAGGAACCCGTTAGGTGTTCCCTGTGTGATAAGGGTTTTTCTCAAAAGTCCATGCTTACTATCCACCTTAGAACACATACAGGAGAGAAACCCTTTAGGTGTTCCCAGTGTGATAAGGGTTTTTCTCAAAAGTCCAAGCTTACTATCCACCTTAGAACACATACAGGAGAGAAACCCTTTAGGTGTTCCCTGTGTGATAAGCGTTTTTCTCAAAAGAATCATCTTACTAGCCACCTTATAACACACACTGAAGAGAAACCCTTTAGGTGTTCCCTGTGTGATAAGGGTTTTTCTCAAAAGAATCATCTTACTAGCCACCTTAGAATACATACAGGAGAGAAACCCTTTAAGTGTTCCCAGTGTGATAACGGTTTTTATCACAGAAGTACCCTTGTTAGTCATTTAAGAATACACAGTGGGGAAGAGCGAGCCTCATCGATGTCCGTATTGTGATAAAGGATTTTTTCAAAAGACCAAGCTTACTAACCACCTTCGAACACATACAGAATTAGAGAAACCATTTAATTGTTCCTAGTGTGATACAGGTTTTTCTCAAAAAGGCAGCCGTATTAGACATACAGTGGAGAAAAGCCTTATTGATGTTTCTATATATTGTGATAATGAGAGTTTTTTCAATTCAAGATGATCTTACTTGTCATATTAGGATACAAACATATGTACCAGAAAAAAAACAAAGGGAATACCTACTAGTCACCTTGGAACACATACAGGAGAGAAACCCTTTATGTGTTCCATTTGTGATAAGGCTTTTTCTCAAAAGAATGAGCTTACTCACCACCTAAGAACACATATGATAGTTGATGTATCTTCTTTATACCTTTGGATATATCAAGAGCAACAGTGGAATGCAGAACTGTCTAAGATTGTATGGTCCATTTTCCATAGTTGATGGAGAATCCTATGAATAGCTGGAGGGAGAATGCCAGGCAAGTTTTGACTGAGTTCTAAGCTTAAAATTTTGTGTGTGCCCATCTACCAAGATTTGTGCTGTTTTATTACTCGTGAAACATTCCTCGCAATATGACCAGAGGCAGAGGAAAGCCCAACTCTTCTCCTGGCAAATTCCTGCCTACTTCACAAAGAGGTCAAGGTCAGGCCATGCCATCACCAAAACAGCCTTTTATTCCCCACAAGGGAGTAGATCGCACAGTTAAAGCGAAACAAGGAATGTTAGACTCTTCCATAACCAAAGAAGGTGTCTTCATCGACGTGCAAAGTGTTCATGACCAGCTGGGGAATATTGGAGTAGCTCAAGATGATCTGGCCATTATCATCGGGAATGCTGTTGAGACAGCTGTCAAGGCAGCAATACCTGCAATTGTGAGGGCAGTGAGAGAAGCCTGTGTTGCCTCTGTGAAGGAGGATATCAACCCACACCTACTTCGCAGCCAATTTGAGAGGGATGAAGTTGACCAGCAGATGCGGAGGGAAAACCTTCGTATCATAGGACTCACAGAGGGGCAGGTAGGACAAGCGGAGACAGAAGAAAATGCAGGTGAATCAGAAGAGGCCTTGATGGGCAAAGTTTGTCAGCTGGCAGAAGAGGTCGGAGTGAACATCACCCCAGATGACATTTCTACATGCTATCGGGTTGGAAAGCCAAGAGTGGGAGGAGGAGGAGCTCGCCAAACGATCGTTCGGCTCATATCTCGGCGAAAGAGGGACGAAATATACAATCGGAAATATGCTTTGAAGGGAAAAACTTCCTACAAGGGCGTTTTTGTTAACGATGATCTTACCCCCCTGCGATATTCTGTGCTGAGAAGCGCAAAAAACTCTCCACTTGTTAAAAATATTTCCACAAAAAATGGAAATATCGTTTGCAAAATGCAGGATGGCACTTTCAAAGTCATCAAAACACCTGATGACCTGTTTGATGTTGGGCTAACCGACATCAAATACGAAGATTTTAAACTCTCCATAATGTAAATGACTTATAAATATGATGAGCAACAAATGTTTTATTATTTAAATGGAACAAAATGAGACATCTGTAATTCAATCACATAATGTTAGCCCTCATTTATTTGATAATACATTATCAGAGCAAATGTTACATTCATTCTGTATATCACATGTTAATATCAGATCTCTTAATAAGAACTTTGATAATCTAAATTTGTTATATGAAGATACATTAAAAACAAAATTTGATATAATTGCCTTATCAGAAGTGTGGAATGTTTCAAACAAAGGTATTTTAGGTTTAAATGATTATGTCCTCGAGGTAAAGTGTAGAACAGGTGGCACAAGGGGTGGAGGAGTTGGAGCTTACATTCACTCTTCATTAAAATATGTTATTCTTGACCATGAAGTCACTCACACAGAAAGTCTCTGGTTAGAAACTGACCTGAATGGTAGGAAAATTACTGTAGGTATTATTTATCGTAAGCCCAATACTGATATTGATCAATTTCAAAACTCCTTGCTTGTAACATTAGAAAGATTGAAAATTGATAAAGCAAATGTAGTTTTACTTGGAGATTTTAACATTAATGTACTACACAAGGAAGGAATAGATATGAAAGCAGAACAATTTTTAACTTCTTTACAATGTTTGGGTATGCAGCAACTAATCACTTCACCAACAAGAGTAACTAAAACAACTTCCTCTCTTATTGACCATGTGTACACTAATGTAACAATTTCTTCTATTCATGCTGGAGTTATAGAAACTGATATATCAGATCATTTCCCTATCTTTGTTGCATTTGAGCATCTTAGAAAGGCAAGTAAAACAAGCCACAAAAAGTCTGTGTTTCGTACCTTCAGAAATTATGATATCAATAACTTCCATGATGATCTAGGTAAAATTGATTGGAACAATGTAAGTGGTTGTACAAAATTAAATGAGTCGTACTCTGTATTTTACGACTTGTTTACGCAAGTCTGTGACAAGCATGCACCAATTATATCATCAACTTCGAAGAACCTAAAAAAGGGGGAAAATGCTGGGAGAAAACCATGGATGACTAATGCTATTTTAAAATCAGTCAAGAAGAAGCACAAGTTGTATTTGAAACTAAAGGCATCAAATTTCCAACAGAAAGACGAGGAAGAATACAAGAGGTATAGAAATGTTCTAACTACAGTTCTACGAAATGCAAAGAGACAATATTATAGTAACCTCTTCTTCATTAATAAGAATGATAGTCGTAAAACGTGGAGAACAATTAACGAGTTGTTGAGTGGTGGAAATGTCAAAAATAAAGTGACCAATGTAGAGAAATTATTAAGCTCAGGTGGTGGAGAAAATAGAGTGATAACTTCTGACAATGAAATAGCTAACGAATTTAACAACTTTTTTGTAAACATAGGTCCAAAGCTGGCAAAGGAAATACCACCAGTGAATTCTGACTTTACAGAATATTTAGGATATAGAACAGAAAAATCACTATTTTCAAAACCAATAACAGAGAATGAATTGAAATGCCACTTACAGACTTTAGATACAAAAAAAGCATGTGGCTATGATAATTTGCCGGCAAGATTGTTGAGGGATGCTGCCCTATACATTTCAAGCTCATTAACATATATTTTCAATCTTTCCATAGAAAGAGGTAAATTTCCAGACGCACTGAAAGTAGCAAAAGTGACACCTATTTATAAAAAGGGGCGAAAAGATCTAGCTGGTAATTACAGACCTATTTCAGTTTTACCTATACTGGGTAAAATCTTTGAGAAAATAATAAATAATCGTGTAATTGACTATTTGGAAGCAAATAATATCTTGTTTCAACACCAGTACGGTTTCCGTAAGAAACATAGCACTAAGTTATCTTTGATTAATCTTACAAATACACTATTGAAATATATTGATGAAGGTAGAACAACAGTTGGCATCTTTATTGACTTTCAAAAGGCATTTGATACTATAAACCACAGCATTCTCCTCAAAAAAATGTCACACTATGGAATACGTGGGTTAGCCTTGCAATGGTTTGAAGATTATTTGTGTAAACGATCACAGTTTATACAATACAAAGACAAAATGTCTTTGAAATTGAATATAACATGTGGTGTCCCTCAAGGCTCCGTTCTTGGACCAACATTATTCTTACTATATATAAATGACTTACCTAACTCCACAAACTTTTTCAATTTCAGATTATTTGCTGATGACTCAAATCTTTTTCATACTTTTAATCCTAGACAAAAAGAAATTGATTTAGAAATTGTAAGTGAAAATTTAATGAAGGTGCAGGAATGGTGTAATGCAAATGAAGTCACAATTAACTTACAGAAAACAAACTATATGATTATGAAATCCAAAGCTAGGTCAGTAGACAAAAAGGGATCTGTGAGAATATCAAGATCAAATATTAAAGAGGTATCTGTTGCATCATTTGTAGGAATTGAAATTGATTGTCACCTTTCATGGAAAGAACACATTCAGACGATAAACAAATGCATAAGAAAGAAAGTAGGTATTCTGTTTAAACTGAGACATTTTGTTCCCAAGAATATACTTGTGTTATTATATAAGGCTTTTATACAGCCTCACCTCTCTTATGGAGTAGAAGTATGGGGGAGCACTTACAAAAGTAATCTAAATTGTATATATTTAAGTCAAAAAATGGCAATGAGAGCAATTACATTCAGTCCACTTAGAACAGACTCCAAAGCTCTTTTCCAAAGTCTAAACATTTTAAATATTTTTCAACTTCATGAACTTCTTGTATCAACATTTATGTACGATTTGGTAAAAGGTTTTTTACCACACTCTTTAGTGGATTATTGTCAGATGATACAGCATAGATATGCAACTAGGAGAAAAGAAAGTGGCTTACTTTATCAACCAAAATGTAAGACAACGCAAGGGCAATTTTGTATTTCGTTTGTAGGAACAAAGATGTGGAATGATCTGCCAGATGAAATTAGATTAAAAACATCAAGGTTATCTTTTCGGAGACATCTTTCCACCTACCTTCTATGTAAATGACATGGGCTCAATCCCACCCCTTCGTTTTTCCTTTTATATTACTTGTCTTCCTTTTATATATGTATACACTTATATCGGCCTTAACCTTTTACAGGATTTGTGCATGTACGTACATGTGTATGATTATTTTTATTAATACATCCTTTTCATTTTTATGAACACATTGATGATTTTATTTCATCAAAGATTTGTTTTCTTTCATTATAATGCTTTACGCTTAAGCTTTGTTATTTTTATTTTTTCATTTTAGTAAAGAAAAAAAGTTACATGATATTGTATTATTTTGCTGTATATATGTAAATACAAAACAAACAAGTTTTACATTCATATGTAAAAACAAATTAACAGAAAAAAAACTTGCCAAAGAATGGAACTAGGCTCGACTAGCACTTGTGCTAACTTCTAGTTCCAATTAACAACTTCACCTAAACATAGTAATATGCATATTTAAGTATATATCTTTTGTACATTTAATAGTATGCAGATGTATGTCTACAAAATATTGTTTTAAAACCATTACTGTTCAATCGATATTACTCTTATGTTATGTATACATGTATCAGTATTATTATTATTATTTTTTGTTTGCATTGTATGATTGTTCATATGTACTGTCATTATTGTGATGTGTTGTTGTTAATAAATTCAATTCAAATACAGGATCTTGCCATCCTTCTTGTCTGAGGAAAGTCAAATCAGCTCTGAATTCTAGTGTCCCAACAATCATGCCACGCTCTACAATTTGAAGCTGATTTTGCATTTACTCTATATAGAAGATTAACAGTGCACCAACTATCATTTTTTTAGCATTTATAGCATTATTCAAGACATAAAATCAAGAAGATTATTATCGCTTAAATTTCCATTTATGATGTTAGTGTGATTTATTGGAAAATCGGATCATGGTGGAATGTTCATTCATATGTGAGCCGTTGACTGTTGTCCAGGAATGCAAGATTCTGAACAAGCTTGTGTGAATGTCATGATGTCTATGGATTTCTAGGAAAATGCTCAAATTTATACTTTTTTTCAATCAAGTTCAAGTTAGTGGTATGTCTTTTCATGAGTAGTTCTTGTGTCCAACCAATTTAGCATTGGAGTAAAGCTGAACCTCGTAATTATAACAAATTCTTTGTGATTAAGAAAATTGCCTAGTAATATTATTTTGAAACTCATATTTTATCAGGGATTAAAAGAAAACTGGAACATAACAAAAAAAGAAAAATTGTACAATATAGAGTAGAAGGAGTGACAACTTTCTTATTGGGATATTGTATCAGTATCGAACTTTATTCTATTTCTTTTCCATACACTTCAATTGAGTTTAATTCTTTAATAGTTTAATTTGAAAATGCTTTGCAGCCATTTCTAAATATCATTTCACATTTCATTGTACCCTTAAAAATTGCATTCAAGATAAGATGCACTGATTGAGAAATGAGTTAAAAATCAGCTAAAAGAGAAAGTGGGCACTCTTTATTGTTCGAAATTTTCATATAAACTATCAATAAGAATATAATAAAATATATATCAAATCAAAGAATAATAATTAAATACCAAATGTAACATTAATTTTTAGAGAAAGTTATTATTACGGAGTGGGAACGGTAATCATTGGCCCATATGAATTATCAATGTTTTAACTTAATCATAATTATAATCAATAAATGACACATATTTGTAAAGCTTAGATACTCCTCTTTAATGTGATGCTACTCATATAATGCATATATCCTGCATGAATGATTAAAAGCAATTTGAAGAGAGGAAACAAAAAAGTAATTTTGCGGACGGTATCTGAATTTTAAAAGGGAAAATCACATTTCCAGAAAGTTCATTTTCTGCCCTTTCACATGACACCTCAATCAACTAAAATGAGCTAGGAATAACAAAGTTCTGTTTGTTTAAAGTAAGGCTTGCATTTCCATAATTTGATTAAATCGAACTCGTTTTCACTGGCTGCCTGCTGTAGCAACAAACATAGTTGATAAAAGGCTTAACTCCGTTTCGTTCACGATCAGCCATGCACAAACAAGACGAAAGATTTTATGGGACGCACTGTATAGTCACCGAAATGTATCAATGTTTTGTAACATATTTCTGTTCTTTGGCAATTAACTTTGAGCTTTTATTTTACATTGTGAGCAAACCAAATATCCATGTTGAATGACATCGGGCGAATGTATACATTGAATGAAATGAAATGAAAGGGGAATAGGTGTAAATTGATTTATGTTTGTAGCCATGTGTAATGTACTACATGTACATATTATAGCTTGAAATGCACATTTCAGGTGCAGATCGATGCATGTCTGTCAAAGATGTATGCCAAGAATTGTTTTATAGACATTTTTCCTTTGTAGAATCGAATCTATCATGTTCATCATCAAACTCATGCCTGTATAGATTGTATTCATCCATGTACCCGATGTGCTTGTTTTCTCATACAATACATATTACAGCCTTTTATCTCTATACGTCTTGGAATCTTTAGTCTTCTGTCTTTATTTGTTAAACCTTTGTTTTTTGGAATCTCATTATTTGACTAATACGTACTCATCTCATCTCTTGAATTGAACTCGACCATATGTCGCCCTATGGCCCTGCCCTATCTCGAAGTCCTTCTCCGAACTATTATCGGCCTATAATCTGGCTCGACATATGAGCCAACCCATAATCGTGGTCATGTATTA